>JARQZK010003638.1:165000-167500 GCA_030704885.1 Cynegetis impunctata
ACAAGTTGCTACTTGTTTTCAATATGCGCAGGGTTGTGAGTGATGGATTAAATATATACACTATTTTCTTCATGAGATTCAATAGATGAAATGGAATATTCCAGATATGTAAAGAATTTCCTAGAACTGTTCTGAGCTGTTTTCATTATACAGTAAACTACTGTGCTTGATTAAAATAGTTATATTCATTCTTATGTCTTAATAATTTGACTGACCTCTTTTCATCTGAGAAACTCCGGTTCTAATCTTTCCAGAGAATATAGTCACTTATGTTCATATTCGACATAGTTTTCGGTACTCGCAAAATTCTAGAAAAAATTCCATTCAGAACGTAAAAACGATCATTCTTTCTCCGGTATTTTTAATAAGCATTCGAAGGTTGTTCATTGAAAAGAGGATGCAGTAGCATCCTGAAAATATCATTTTTTTTCAAATTCAAATGCCATGACATGTGATTCGACGCATGCGTGATTTGACCTTAGTTCGCCACCTCAAAAAGTACCTGTAAATGAACCATCCTATATATTACATAAAGTGGACCAAAAAAATTCTTCAATAATTTAAACATTATCAAACAACTTTCCCAGGGAGCTAGTTATATGTATTCCGCGACGCGAAATCTGCATTCTCAATCCAACGATGAATTATAGAAAACGTCAAGTCATCCCGACTCAAAATCTGCATACAGCTGTTTCGTTCTTATTAGATATCTTCAGTACAGCTTATTTGACGCCATAGTTGCAGAGTAGACATCTTCATGTCAGGAAGTATTTGTCCTCGTAACGGAATCTGCATTTTTTATCTAAACAGTGAATTGTTGGTTTCCGATAATTTGGCGGTGGGCGAACATTTTCTTGTCCTTAAATCATTATGTATTTATCATTAAGTAATAGAATGAATGGAAAGTAATGGTTGAGGATTCTCTTCAGTAGAGCCCCAATATATTTATTTCATCTCTTCATAATTAATATTTTGAAGTTTCAAAGATCATAAATTCAAGCAAAAGCTATTTAATTGTAAAATTATATTATAATAGTCACATAAATCCGCATTTAAAATATTATATCAAAGAAATAGTGTCATCTTTATCGCGGAAGAGGAGAAGATCCATCATTAAACCTTAAAACAATAAACTTGGATTAGGAGGAGACAGAAGGGATAAATAATCATCAAGAAATTGAAATGTACATCTAGATAAATACTGATATCCTTGAAATCTTTTTCGATTATGGCGAATATAAGAAAATTATTAGTACACCACTTTGACGATATATTTTTTTTATAAATGATATAAACATTTTCAATTATTGATTTAGATATACAATTGATATTTTATCCTTCGAACGTTCAGAAGTAATGATTGTTATGTTTCAGGTCCAAATTCCGCCAGCGTATGTTTATGTCAACTCATATCTGAAACCACCAAACTAAATTTTGAGCGCGATCTCTAAGCATTTTTCCATTTCGTTTTCCCGCAGCGTCCGATTTTCCGCTTTCCAGTTCGGAAAATCGAACAAAAAAATTCCATTCAACGAGACGAATATATAAATTCTCAGTTTATTGATAGCAAACTGTCCTCATAATAAACTTCAACTTTAGAGCGATTATGAAGGGCGATATCTTCAATAAAATAAATTCCATTATAAAGATGGTATTGACAGTTGCAAATATAAATTTACGCCAAGTGCATCCCGTCGAGCTGCGATTCGAACGGAACAAATTATGTTTTGAAAAATCACGCTTCAATACCAAATCGTAATAAAAATGTGAATAAAATTTATTTTATTAAAAACAAATAATAATTCGCGATGTGCATCGCGTACTGATACGAAGTGCAGTGATCCCAAATACCAAATTTTAGCTCAGTTGCTTTGATGGAGCCGCTGAAGATGCTATTATGTATATATATACAAAGTGGCGCAAAATCAAGTCCCTGATTTGTTTTTTGTATAACAGGAAGATTAATTAAAAAACACTCATTTTGTGAACCACAAATATTTATTTGAACTTTGAAATGCTGTTATGCTACACACTAAAAATGGTATCAACCAAATGTCTACCCCTAGCAGCAATGCAAGAGTGGGCTCTTTTTAGAGCATGTTTCATTACATTCTCCAACGTTTCCGGTGGTATGTTGGTGATTTCTTCCCGTATGTTGGGTTTTAATTCTTCTAGATTTTCGGGATTATTCACAAAAACCCGATCTTTGAGATAGCCCCATAAAAAGAAGTCGGGCACCGTTAAATCAGGTGATCTTGGCGGATACACCACATCGCCATTATTGGATATAATACGCCCAGGAAACATTCTACTCAAAATGGCCATCGTTTCACGGGCAGTGTGCGCTGTGGCACCATCCTTTTGGTACCACATATCCTCCTGCTCAAGCTCTTGCATTTCTGCAGCCAAAAAATGTTGCAACATTGTTCTATAGCGCT
The DNA here is from genome assembly GCA_030704885.1 of Cynegetis impunctata. NCBI lineage: Eukaryota > Metazoa > Arthropoda > Insecta > Coleoptera > Coccinellidae > Cynegetis > Cynegetis impunctata. The sequence continues at coordinate 167,439 of JARQZK010003638.1, forward strand.
CTCCGTTTATGGTAGTGGTTATTCCTCTCTCGTCCCCAAAAAAATAAGGCCCGATTATTTTT
>JARQZK010003638.1:172500-237500 GCA_030704885.1 Cynegetis impunctata
TTCAATCTTCTAAGGCCACATATCTATAATTTAATTATGGATTATCAATTTATCTAAACTAGTGGTCTCCACTGGTCAAAATTCGACTTCAAAGTTTGAACAATTGAAATGTTTAACATTGGCAGTATGAAACGTGAGCAATGATTATATAAAATCACGAATCCGCTGGAAAAGACTTTTAACTTAACTATTTATTCAGAAATGTATTTCAGTATATTTTTACAACATATATTACATATTAATTTTGGCTTTCCGAGCTCCTTCTCTATATAAAGTTTAACTATGCCAAATCTCATACTCCTCCGAGCAAACAGAATCCTCGAAAAGGGAAGCAAAATTGTCTTATTACTATGTTTAACCAAGTGATCTTCACACAGTCCACTTCTCGTCGTAATGTTATCATGATAGATCAGTGAAAAAAAGTTGCGAATGTTTACTTTCTTACACAAGATTGATATAATTCATGGAAAATTGTCTCAGTATCGCAGATAATGGAAATCAAATCTTGCTTCCGCTGAGAAAGATGACAATATCTAGTCAATTCTTCCCTTACAAATACGTTAATGTATTTAAATAAATCAAATAACGATGAAATTTCATCAGTATCATATAGCGGTAACTAATGAGGAACTATTTTATCTTCACTCGCAATACCAGGTTTCATTGCAGCGACATTTATTCTAGACGTGAAATACAATAGTTCACCATTTTTTTAAATTCGTCTAATCTTCATGCTTTAGTTCAATTTTTCGGATTCAATACATTACGTAAATAAATCCTCTTGTAACTGCATTCAGTTCGCATTTTAAGTTACTGATATCATTTTTGGAAAAACAACAAAGGTTTTAACTACAATGAATCAAATAGTGAATTAAATCAGTGCTTATTGTGAACTGTTAAAATATAATCTTGTGTTCATTTTACTAAAAAAACAATTGCCTATATTAAGATATAAATATAATTAAGGTATTATGAGTAGTAATGTGGTACACATGGTTAATCTTAGGCATTTTATTTCGGGGGTAAATTCGAAAAGATGTATTTATAAAGTCATATGATAATTATTTCAATAAATTAACAATATATATGAAAAGTATACTTTAAAGCTCATTTTATATATATTTCAAAGTAAATGAAAGTGGAAACTAAAAATTGGTTTTTTTCAATTTCTATAATTATCTAAAATAATTGATTGGTAACCTAAATCATAAAATTGAATGAATCCGATCAAACACTATCTATTATAATATTTCCACTGAAAGTGTATCATGGTTAAATCCTTATTGCTGCTGGGTGTATTTCCACTTGTTAATAGACAATATTATTTCCAATTACACTCAGTTCCACCCCTGTGCAGACATTTGATGGTTGGTCGGCTCAAAACGGGGATCCCTAAACGAGTGTTATTTTATTTAGGAAATTAATTTGCCCACTTAATGTAATCAGCCGGATCATTGCCGTCGTAAATATAAAACCCCGCCTGCACGCTCATTTTTACGGCCACTCTTTATCCTCGGATTTCGCAACAAGAGCGTAAAAGTTATGTGAGCTCTCCAGCTTTTATGATAATTATTTTCTACCACGCCTCTTACTTGATTTTAGTAATAACTGGATTATTGTGTTGACTCTCAGTTCTAATTAGTGATTACGTATTAGTTAATTGCCGAAATCATCAGTCTCGAATGAAATCTGATTTCACAGAAAAAAATGTAATGATATATATTTCATTACACTAACTTATTTTTGATGTAATCTGAAAAAATCATAGACTCTAGTTATTATTTTTGTATACCAGCTCACATTGCGAATGTAGAGTGAGTTTTTTCGCTAGGGTCGCAGTAATAGAGGAAGGAGAGAAACTTGCTAAATACACATACGCTTTCTTCTCTGATCAAAATAAAGTCTAATTTTAAAAACTTGAGTTGCTCCGACTTTTACAAATTCATGATGAAAAATAAAGACATTTTGGGAAAAATTGGCAAGTCTGGAAAATTCCAAGTTAAGTTGAATTAGTAAAAAGAACTTGATTTCGTTAAAATTAAAACTTTTTACTTACTTTTGTTTTGATTTATAGTTAATAAATAATTTGGACTTTTGGGTACCTAACCTATCTAACCGAACTAGATGAACTATCCTATAATTTCCTATTACAATGTAGAATCTAGTCTATTTGATTTTTGATCTAGCACAAATTATCGTCATGAGTTGTTTTTTATTTGATGATAACAAAAAAAAAGAGAAAACTGTAAACTTTGTAAAATAGAATTTTATTTGTTATTTGTTGTTCTGTTTATATGGCAAACAAGCAGATTAAAGTTTAAATAAATGAAAAAATTAAAATATAAACGATGTTGTATTTTATTGAAAAAAAATTTTTACGGGGTGTCCGGGGAAAAACAAAATTTCACAGAAATGTCCGGGGTTTTTTAAATTTTCGTCCGGCATCGGCAATTTAGGTGATGGCAACCTAACTCTAGTACAACTTAGAAGAAATAGTTAAACAAGTATTTGAGCACATCTCTTTATTCACCTGAACTCTAAAGTAAAACAAAAATGCGTGTACCGTAAGCTCCGTCAATAAGGTTGTATTTTCTCTTCATTTTTGTGATTACTACTGAAACCCTCAAAAAATCATGAAAATTCTACTTCACATAAAATTGGCGTCTATGGGAAAAATTAATTGAATCCCCTACATGGCACATTCTTAATATTTACTTAATTCACTTTGTAACCTTCTATCTAATTTTGGAGGGGCTTTAGAGATCAAATTTTGCTCAATTTTGAGAACCCAAAATGAATGAAATCTCTACATCAAATTTGTGGCTCTGGAAAAAAAATGTGAAACCCCAAAAGGTCATATTGCTAAAATTGAATCAATTTGCATGCAAATTTTCAGCTTGTTGACTTAATTTGCAGGAACTTTACAGGTGTGAAATGTTCTAAAACCTAGAAAAATGCATGAAATTACTTTGTTAAAATGGCAGAGCCTGCAAAAAAATTTAAACGACTGATAAACAATTTTCAACAGTCACTGCACCGCATTCTAATACAAATTTTCAACTCTCTAACTCAATTTGGAAGGGCTATGGAGGAGTGAAAATCCTTCCCCCTAAAAGCCCTAGTAAGCTAATTACAAAAATATTGTTCATAATTAATCTCCACAATTTTATCCACCGGTTTGAAATATATTTACCATTACTCCTGCACGTCACCTGACATCTTCCAAAACCTCAAAAATCGTGATCCATGAGTAAGAAACCGATTCAAAAACCAATCCCGCGCGGTACTGTTGACTCTTGATACAGTCGTATCATTTTCGAAAAACCTATGACTGAAAAAGAAAAATTAATTTACAGAAAACACACACTATAGACTATATTGCCCTTGAATTTCAGAAAACTGGCTCATTGCGTCTGCATTGTTTTACGGGACATGATTATTTCATTGACACTGAGACATTCCACTTGACCTCAGAGAAATTTTTGTTAACTTTATTTTTGCACTATTAATTAAAATTATATACCAACATAGTTTAAAAACATATTAAATGTTTGCAATGGTTCTACAATTTCATTGGGATAACTATTCAATTCTGATTATCTAATGATTTGCTACTCATGATTTTTATGAGTCGTATCTAGTTTTTAGAGCTTCCATATTCCTTGAACATAATTAAAGCGATTGTAATTCAAGCTAATTTATTTATTTCAATGAATTAAGCTTCCAGGAAGTCATAACAGTCGATAAAATTCAATGATATCTTTCAGCAAAAGAATAACTGAATCAACTGAAATTAAACGAAAATTATCAATTAAGAAGAAACGTTGATATTTTACAGAAAAGATATAATTGTTATATTATAATAGAATTAGTTGCCAGAAAACTTCAAACAATATTTAAATTTCACAATGAATTTGTTCGCGGCACCTTCACCAATTTACACATAAGAACTCATTTCAAGAAAACAAATTTGGCTTTGAAAAATATAAAAATATTATAATTCAATTTCTTATCTATTCTCCTAGTCTCAATAAAATATCCATCTCATAGTCGAATCAGACCTCGAAGAAGGGTGCCTATGACAGTACTAAATCAGCGGAATGGATGTAAACGATGATCGTAGACGGCGTGTTTTAAAGCCCTCCAGCGATTTCTCCGATTGCCTTCTGATATTTACGAGCAAAATGTGAGCGGGGGGGTGAGCAGCTCAGTGCGTACAAATCGACGGTATTAAAGCGGCACGTTTTCCGTTTCGATTGTGGAAATTCAAATGCTCCCGTTATTTCTTTCAATAGTGGAGCATGTCTTGTCGATCTGTTTTCTTTTCTGATTTGTAATTTCACCAGAGGGTGGCTTTTAACGTTCGACTCTCGTAATAGAATCTGAATAGTAACAGTTTTAGAAAAAATTTTATAGTATCCAGGGATGGTCTTTGTTAATAACTAAGGAAAATTATATTAATTCTTCTGTTTAAATATATTAGAAAAATAATATATCTTTTGGATTACTCTAATTTTTAGTTGTATTTTTTTTGTATCAAAAGTCAAGAGTGAGGCAAGTTTAAATCCGTTTTATACCTCTTGGAGCACTATTTTTAAAATTAATATATATATATATATATATATATATATATATATATATATATATATATATATATATATATATACAGGGTGTTCCTCACATGAAGCACCAAAATTTTTTGGGGTGTTGTTGGGGTGATTTGCTGCCTTTTCTCTTTGGACCGTGGGTTCTAAGACACACGTTAATGCCCGACTGCCACCTCTTTCTTAATTCAGTCGTTACGGTAGCTACTTATTTGTTGAAGGAGAAATATTTCTCTTTTTTGTTCGATTAAAATGTGATTTTATGATCTGCTATTTGAACAAAAGTTACTACTTATAATAATTTAATAACTGTCTGCTCTTTTGGTACACATTTCGTTCGAAAAAAAAATATTTCTGTTTCAACAACAAAAATTTTTTTTCAACGAAATGTGCAACAAGAGAGCAATTAGGTATTAAATTATAGTTATTAGTTTATCTTTTGTTCAAATGAACGATATTCAAATCACATTTTGTTCGAGCAAAAAGAGAAACATTTGTGCTTCAACAAATAAGTAGCTACCGTAACGGCTGAAGTAAGAAAAAGGTATCAGAAGTGCATTAGGAACAAGAGAGAACAGTTCGAACAAAATTTATAACTAGAGAACAGTTATATATAAAATTATTGTTAGTAGTTTAACTTTCGTTCAAATGAACGATCATAAGTCCAAACGCTAACCGCATTTCTGAAAGAATATCGGCAATTTGAAGCAGAAATATTTTTTTCTTATCAATGTGTAGCATACCGTCAAAAATTATATTAAGTAAAAAAGTTTTTAAAGGAGAGTTAAGCTCTCAATTGTTGTTACTCTTTTCAACATTGAATTTTTAAGTTGATCTATCTTCAAGCCGGAGACAAATTATGTGGCAATCAATTTTGAACAGCATATCGATAATTTTGCCTTATTTGGCTCTTTGGAAGGTGAATGAAACTACAAAAACCGTTTTTGAAATAATTTTGCATCCCGAAACCCTCTGCAAATTGAGTAAGAGTGTTGAAAATTTGTATTTCGAATGAAACTGATGTAAGGAAAATGCCTTTTGGCGGTATAAATTCTTTTATGTATTTAGAATTATTCTTAGTTTTTGAAGTTTGCGCACCTCCACAGATTCTACAAATTATGCTAGAGTATTGAAGGTATAATCCATAATAGCAAAAATAAAAACACAATTAATATCTAGAAAGTACCGTTTTAATCGACTTACGTCTATATTCTTTCTCAAATTTCTTAAATGGTTACCTTTTATACAATAGTCATCATCTCCAAATTATGGTAGGTATATAGAAGAGCTGAGGAAGTCAACAAACGGTAGGTATACAAAAAGGTTTAATTTCTTAAAGCACTTCTACAAGCTAAAATTAAACATTGTATCATAAAATCGTTTCCACAATATAATGTCAAATTTTATCGTTTTACGTTAGATGTAAATTACGTCTAAAATATGTGGTTTAGTCGTTTAGTTAGCGTTTAACCTCGAAATTGACGTACGCGTGACAGCCACGTAACGGCTACGAGCAAACATCGGATCAACATCAAATCAACGTAATCGCATAGATGACACAACTGAATTGATGTGATGACAGGCTAATAGCGGATGATGTGTGAAACCATCGCCATTAATTCAAAGTGCAATTACGAATGTGCAATCACTGAGACGCTAATGAACTTATAATGAAGACTTGTTTGGTAGATCTAGATTCTTTAACATGCGAAATCTAATATTACATGGAAATAAAGGAACCGAAAGAGTTCAATACTCGATATTAATACCTGATTATATTTACTGGTGAATCAATTATGAAAATTATCAATTCCTCGCCATAAATGGAACTTATTCTATTGAAGTATTCTAGATTTTAACATTGGTTTCGTACCTATTCGTTAGTCTATGTCAGAAGAGAAGTTTACATATTTAACCTCATGAGTTCTCATGCAGTCATTCATTCTGCAATACCTGGGCCGTCAACTTTTCGTTCGACAACTCCGTCGGCCTCCCGTTCTGCAACCCCTGGTCCTATATCTACTCGATCTGTAACCACTTCTGCTGTATTCATTCGTTCTGCAACCCCTGCTTCTGTATTCACTCGTTTCACTTGTAGTTCTCTAAAAAATCAATCAAGCCAACCAAACACGCTGATGTCACTTCAATCTGAGAAATTCCTTAAGGCGGAAACACTTTATTGAAACACGATGCAACCCGAAAAAACGCGACTCGTGTTAAATAGAATCTAATCCAACATTTTCTATGACCAGAATCACACTATGCACACCCGACGCCATGCGATACAGGCACACGTTTCCTGTTTCAATCGAGTATCGACACGTTTTGTCGCTTCGCGTCTCAATAATGTGTTTCCGTCTTCACATTTATGAGAGTGTCTCTGGTGCGGAGTAACTAGGTTCGATTCCCACCGTGCCCTTTGGGTGATGTATACGTGATTGATTTCAGTTATCACAAAATATTTATATAATGGATATTGTACTAGCTTTCAAGTCCAATGATTTTTGGAACCGGCGAAAAACTGTAGCTTCACCGATTGATTATTTAAAAAAACACTTAAGTTCCCTTGTGACATTGCACCACTGTCAAGACGAAAAAAAAAACTTCAGTAGTCGTCACGCTGCTGGATCGACCACTCACCTCATAAAAGCGAACTTTATTAGTATGAAAAGAGAAAAAAGAACAGAGAAATTTGAAGAGAGAGCCAAAGAAAAATACTAAATATAAAGAAAAGGGAAAAGGCAAATAGACTAGAGCAACAAAAGGAATTTAAAAAACGTATGAACAAGACAAGATGGGGAAAATGTGGGTGCAATGTATGATTTGTAAGGTTCAGATTCGTAGCGAAAGCGCTAGCTATAAAGTGGGATCTTATGTATACAAGCATATATATATATATATATATATATATATATATATATATATATATATATATATATATATATATATATATATATATATATATATATATATATATATATATATATATTTATATATAATTATTCATTCGAATTGTTGTTGCCTGTGAACTATTTCTAATCTTTTGATAATTATTAGCAATAACAGGCTTGTTGAATCTCAAAAAAACTCGATTTTATTAAAAAGTTTACGTTTCGCCACGACATTCGTGGCTTTATCAAAACTTTTGAAAAAATTGAAATTTCTTTGACATTTATTGATTTGAAAAAATTTGAATAGAAAGAGACTACTATGTCTCACTAAAAATTTTTTCGGCTGTGGCCGTTCTTTGTTATTTATTACGTGCTATTCAGTCCAATATTAACATTCAAATCTGTTATTATTAGATGGTAAGGGAAACCACAGAAACCTTTACCCACGTAATGTTCGAAATAGGTTCAAATTATTTTGATTTTGAAAAGTCGAAGAATAGGGTACTATTTATCTTGTTTTCAAAAATTTCTCATTGCGGCTGTGGCCGTCTTCAGTTATTAATTACGTGCTATTTAGTCCAATATCAACAGACAGGTCTGTTGATATTAGATGGGAAGGGAACCACAGAAACCGTCACCCACGTAATGTACAAAATAGGTTTAATATATTTGATTGTTGTCTTTAAAAAGACATTACTTGTAATTTTGGAGATCACATGTTTTAAACTATACTTTCTTTTTAGAAAAATTGAAAATTCTAGATGTTTAGATTTTGTCTAAGAAGATGAGTTGTTATGGTTAGAGTTTGTTTGTTTTGATTTATGTTGTTTCTTCGAAAAATTAAAGAATTAAATCTGCGTATATTGAACTCAAATGTTTGATATCTGTTCTATCATTTACGACTTTATTTAAATTTTGTTGAATATGTAACATTTCTAAAATTTCTCTGCGTTTTTGATCTTTTTCTATTTCTAAAATTTTCGTGCTATTAAAGTTGAAAGTATGATTCTCATTGTTTTTATGTTTTATTAGTGCTGTGGTTTGTGTTCTGGTATATTTGTGTGCTTTTAGTCTTTCTTCTAAATTTTGAAAAGTTTGTCCTATATATGATTTATTACAATTATTACGGGGTATACTATAAACAACATGATATTTTTGCAGAAGAGGTGTTTTACTTTTTAATTTAGAATATATTTGTTTTATTTGATTTTGTGCGGTGTGGGCTACTTTAATATTGTGTGGATTTAAAATTTGTGAAATTTTATTACTTAAATCAGGAATATATTAGAAACATCAAAAAAAGAAAATATTAACAAAAAATATATTCCTCTCCCATATATATAGCAATATGTTATTGCTAATAATTATCAAAAGATTATATATATATATATATATATAATCTTATATATATATATATATAGATATATATATATATATATATATATATATATATATATATATATATATATATATATATATATACAGGGTCGCTGATATGTATGGAAACGGTAGATTATTCATTAAGTAAGATAGCTAGCGAAAAATGTTAAGATACAAAAGTTTTGGGATTTTTCAAAATCTATTACACTAAATAAAAATTAAGTATACAGGGTCAGTCAAAAAGTAATGAAGAAATTAAATTACGTTTCCTTCAATAGAACACTCTATATATTATACAATATTTCAATTCTGCTCAAAATTCTGAACAAAATTTACATAGCACATATTTTCCTAAATTGAACCATTTTCGAGATATCGAATTTTGAAAATAACTTTTGACTAGTCTCAAATTTATTAAAGAAAAAGCACGAAATGATGTATATTTATTATTATTATGAAAGTCACACAAGGTGGAGTATGTGGATATGATTACAATTCAATTGTAATATTTTTACAGAAAATAGAAAAGCATAATTGTTCAGGGTTGATAAAAATGCACGAAACAAGTTGTAATAAACAACAAATTCTATTTAATAAGGTGCTCAAAGTTTTTACCATTTACCTCCTGACAGTCATGAACTCGCTGGACAAAATTTTGTAGAGAATTTAAAATCATGTGAGGAGGAATGGTAGAAATGTCATGCCTTATTCTTTCTTGCAAATCTCAGATATTTGGCGGCCTATTTTTGTAGACTACATTTAATGTCAGGAGGGAAATGGTATACACTTTGAGCACCTTATTAAATAGAATTTATGTTGTTTACTACATCTTGTTTCGTGCATTTTTATCAACCCTGAACAATTAAGCTTTTTTATTTTCTGTAAAAATATTATAATTGAATTGTAATCATATCCTCATACTCCACCTTATGTGACTTTCATAATAAATATCCATCATTTCGTGCTTTTTCTTTAATAAATTTGAGAGTAGTAAAAAGTTATTTTCAAAATTCGATATCTTGAAAACGGTTGAATTTAGGAAATGATGTGCTATGTAAATTTTGTTCAGAATTTTGAGCAGAATTGAAATATGGTATAATATATAGAGTGTTTTATTGAAGAAAAAGCCACGAATGTCGTGGCGAAACGTCAACTTTTTAATAAAATCGAGTTTTTTGAAATTCACCAAGCCTGTTATAGCTAATAATTATCAAAAAGTTATATATAGGTATATATATATATATATATATATATATATATACATATATATATATATATATATATATATATATATATATATATATATATATATATAGAAACACTAATATGCTGGAATCATTAATTTGTTTTCATATTATAATAGATTTTCTATTATATCAATTATAATTATTATGATTCGTGGTGCCATGGCCACATTTCACGAAATTCATTAAATGAAAGTGACTCATATTATATGTGATAGTATAGCTTAACAACTTGTTCGGAATTGTGATAACAACCACAGTAGGATCATCATGCATGCAGCCTTCCTATCTATGGCCCAAAGCATTACATCTTGCATGTTAGGGAAGGGCTGATTGTTGACACTCTGCCCCTGTTTCGTCACTATATCTCAGTACAGGTTCAGAAACCCTTCGCTTGGTCTCTCTATTTGCAGGAGTTCTATTAGCAGGTGACCATCTGTCGTTCTTTCGTCGGTCGTTTATGTGTTATTTATTTTCGACTTGTAGCAATTTATATTATTATTATCACTTTGGCTTTATGTATGGGGTGAACTGTTTGCATTTTCAATAGCGTTAGGGGAAGGCTTGGCACAATGAACGTTGTAAGCAATTTCAATTGCAATTTGCACTTTTGATGCATTTTAATAATGGTTCCACCCCTAATGAATTTTTTGAATATTCTTCGAATCATCTGCAATAAATGTGCTTTGGTGAGAGGAATTATGATCCATATGAATAGAAGAAGGAATATTTCGACTTTATTGGCATACTATACAGAAAAGTATTTTGTTCATTGGAGTTACAGGATATCAAAACCAATGTAGATAATAATCGATATATACAATGGCATTCATGCAAATATAAAACGACAAACGTATCCTGCAGGTACAATACAAAAATGCGATAGTTTCCTGTTTTGAAAGTGTATGAATCTTGTATTTCAATGGAATAGTATTCATATATTAATACATATTATATGTTCTACACCCTTACTCAATTTAAAGGGTGTTTGAAGGTTTGGGGTTTTTTCAGCTACGTTCGCCCTCCAAAAAACCTAGATATCTGAATTTCGGATATGTTGTTCGTAGGTAGTTGATTTCCGAAACTTTTACTATTGGTTTTTCAAATCACAGTTTTGTTGTGCCTTAAGAAAAACTGCAAGAATTTCAGCACTTTTAGTTTGGTAAAGTCGCTAAAATGTACCGGAAAAAACCAAATATATATATAAATATATATATATATATATATATATATATATATATATTATATATATATATATATATATAGATAATATATATATATATATATATATATATATATATATATATATATATATATATAGGGAATTGAACGTACAAACGAAAAGGGGAGATTCCTTAAGTAAGTTCAAGAAAAAAAAGTCCCATTAACATGGGGGGGGAGTGTTGAAGTTTGAATTTTTTTCTCATAGTATCTACACTTTATAAGATATTCAACTGAAATTTGGCATAGATATTACATTTGAGAGTTCTCACCACGTGACATGGCAATTGTGATAGCAGATCTACAGATAGATATTTTTTCTGGAACACTGTCACCTGTTTTCCTCAAGAACTTTTTTTTAGTGAGCAACTGTTAATTTGAAAAATTGTAAAAAGAAGCTTTGTTGTTCTACTAAACTTTTCGTTTTCTTGTAGTTTTGTATCTGCTACCGATTTCGTGAATAAAAATTTTGAACGATTCTCTCGAAATCCTCGGAAAAATCCAAATTATCATAAAATTAAGTTAGTAAGCTGTGGTGATTGTATTCAGTGTCAGTTTTGACACATCAAATTATTGAACGTTTGTGTTTTGAAAAGTAAAGGTGGTTGCATTTGTGGCTATTTATTTTTTTGAATGTAGACTACTATTTTCATTACGATTTTTATGACTGTCACAACAATATTTGATCAGAAAATATAAACCTCTACACATTTTAATATCAAAACATGCCGAATTTCACGAATTCCGAAATGACTGACATGCATTTCATGTATGGTCTTGCAAATGGAAATTCAAGAGCAGCTAAGCGTCTTTACATGGAACGCTATCCCAATAGAGGGATACCAGATCATCGAATGTTCTCTGATATTCATAGGCATCTTTCAGAAGCTGGATCTTTTTCCACGAAAAAAATGAATGCCGGTAGACCACGCAGTGTGAGAACACCACAACTCGAAGAGGCAGTTATGAACGAAATAGAACAACATCCAAGAACCAGTACAAGAAAAATTAGTGTACTTTTGAATGCAAGTCATCAAGCTGTTTGGCGGAACTTGCGGGATTCTCTGCTATATCCTTATCACATTCAGAGGGTGCAAGCTCTTCTGCCTCGAAATTTTCATCCGAGGATTAATTTTTGTCAGTGGTACCTCAATAGACTATTGAACAATCCTCATTTTGATTGCCAAATTCTATTCACTGATGAAGCCTGTTTCTCAAGGACTTCAATTATAAATTTTCATAATGAACACATATGGGCTGAGGAGAATCCGCATGGATATGTAGAAAACCATTTTCAAAAACAATTTTCACTAAATGTGTGGGGTGGTAATATTGGCGATCATTTGATTGGTCCTCCCTTCTTGCCAGGTCGACTAATAGGTCAATCATACAGAATTTTAGAAAACGATTTGTCCTTGTTATTGGAAGATATACCTCTTATGCTACGACGAGAAATGTGGTTCATGCATGACGGTGCTCCTGCTCATTTTTCAGTTTTAGCAAGGGAGCATTTGGACGACAATTATGAAAACAGGTGGATTGGACGGGGAGGGGGGCTCAGTCATGGCCCCCCAGATCCCCAGACTTAAATAGTTTAGATTTCTTTTTATGGGGCCACCTGAAATCTCTAGTATACTCGACGCCAGTGAAGACCGTAGAAGAACTGAGAAATCGTATAATAGGCGTGTTTGATACAGTTAGGAATACTCCGGGAGTGTTTGAAAGAGTTCGATCGTCTATGAGACGAAGAACAGAAGCTTGTATAAGAGTTGGGGGAGGACATTTTCAACATTTGCTGTAGTTCAGTCCTTTGCGGTTACTTAGTTTTTTTGTTATAATTTTTTTTTTGAGTTTTACGTTTCTTGTAGTAATACATTTTTTTCAAATTAACAGTTGCACACCAAAAAAACAGTTGCACACCAAACAGGTGACAGTGGTCTAGAAAAAATATCACCCTGTAGATCTGCTATCGAAATTGCCATGTCACGTGGTGAGAACTCTCAAATGTAATATCTATGCCAAATTTCAGTTGAATATCTTGTAAAGTGTAGATACTATGAGAAAAAAACTTGAAAAAAATTCAAACTTCAACACTCTGTATCTCGAAAACGAAACGTTTGCGACCCCATGTTTACGGGACTTTTTTTCTTAAACTTACTTAAGGAATCTCCCCTTCTCTTTTGTACGTTCAATTTTGGAACACCCTGTGTGTATATATATATATATATATATATATAAAGAAGAAATTTATCGCAGGGAAATAGTAAAAAAACAAGCAAAATTATCGCATATGTCGAAGCAGCCGTTGACACGTGTTTCGGAGTCTTTGGTCCTCATCAGAACGGCATAGCTAAGTGTGCGATGGAAAACCTGGAAATGAAAACAGCAACAAGAAGCAGAATCCCTTGCTTCGGAAGACAATCGCACATTTGTAGTACATTGTTCGAACTCTCCGGTTTGGGAGACCGATAATTTTGGTTGTTTTGTTTACTATTTCCCCGCGATAAATTTCTTCTTTGTAACTTATTTCCGTTCCGGAATCTCACGGATGGCATTAATCGCCTCCGTGGTCACAGTTTGACCAAATCTCCCAAACCGGAGAGTTCGAACATTGTACCACAAATGTGTGATTGTCTTCCGAAGCAAGGGATTCTGCTTGTTGTTGCTGTTTCATTTCCATATGCGGGCTAGACCGATAATTTTGCTTGTTTTATGTACTATTTCCCCGCAATAAATTTCCCCTTTGTAGTATATAGGTATATACATATATATATATATATATTTATATATATATATATATATATATATATATATATATATATATATATATATATATATATATATATATATATATATATATATATATATATATATATTCTATATAATATATATTATATATATATATATATATTTATATATATATATATATATATATATATATATATATATATATATATTATATATTTATATATATATATATATATATTTATATATATCTATATATATATCTATATATACATATATATATATATATATATATATATATATATATATATATATATATACTGTAAATTATATCGAATTCTCAACCTTCTCTATAACACAAAAAAATTATCAATAGTTACCTATATAATTTCTGGTATCCTCATTTCAGGAAATTTTTGTTAGAAGGAACCAAAATTACCGAATTATTAACAAAATTATTTTCAAGATAATATGCGCATTCAAGTTGATCGTATATCGTTTCCTATATGAAGGCGTCCCAAAGGGTGGCTGAATAAATGCACTCATAATACTCCCATCCATTGAGTAGCATTGATTGATGATTTCATCTCTTTATGGAGTAGTGTTGTGACAGTTTTATTGGCGGTTTAACCATTTTCCAATTGAAAATAGTATTCAATCATTCAGCATTACAATATAATCGATTGATTTTTGCTTGATGACTGGCGCACGTCCAGATGTTCGTATTTTGCCTACTACTGAATTTTTCAATTCACTAGTTAAAATACAATTTTACTCATTGAAATCTGAAGAAATGTAAATTGAAATATGGTATGAATATAATTTGTATCGTATTGGTAATTGGAATGCTTCGTTGAGGTAGGTTCTACAGCAATATATAAAGTTTCTATTCCTTTATCTCATTATTTATGATAGTATTTTACTAATTGTTCACAATATAATAGAGTGATCATTATGTGAAAAAACTTTTCATCATATTAAATCTGATATTCATCAAAACCTCTCCGTTATAAATCTATATCTATATATCCGGTGCCCGTTTTTCGAACTCCACCTCTCAGTTGTTTTAAGAGATACGAGGTCGGTTAAATTCGGGAAAAGTTGCGTGTTTCCATGCTGAAACAATTATCTAAAAGAAAATTTGATGTGTTATTTTTAGTTTTTGAATTATTGAAAGAAAACGGAAATTAGTAATTTTTGCCAAAACTATACCGTAACTTGGGGCTACTTTGCACCGATTTTTACACCAAACTTATGAAACGCATGAGAACTTTTGATAAGAAGAGATTTAGGCAATTGCTTTAGTATCATGAAAGAGGTTGAAGGAACATATTTTTAATGCTTATTTGCGGTTTCAAATGATTAATAATTTTATTTTTTAAATTGAAGCAAAGTCTCCTCATAGGGGGAGGATACTTTACACCACTGTTGTAAATACATTTGAAATCCTAATTAAAGTGCTTCTGGGGCAAAGTAGGAACACTGTGAAATTTACATTGCATCACATTATATTCGAAACTGAAGAACTTGATACTTCACGAGTTTTTGATAAATTTTATCTTGAAAATAGTGGATCGTATCTTGCGCCATAAATTTTTACACGTGAAAAAAACCGCGAATTTCTGAGCTCCTGCCACGTGCGCTGCCAGCTCTTGATTATTACAGGGAGATTCGTGTTTCCACTCAGAAACGATGGTATATAGTCAAATCTCCATACGAAGGAGTCTAGGCCCACTAATATATTTATTCATCGGCGGTGCAAAGTAACCCCTGAAGGAGCAAAGTTGGTGTACATAATTAACAACGAAGAAATGTAGTGAAACAGTAGTAGATATAATTGTTTGGCATATATGTTTGAAATTAGATGTTTATGTAATTATTCATTGATAATGCTGTGACTAATGAATTTGTAACTAGGCCACTGGTTTTTCTTATGGTGTATTATTCTGACATTTGTCAGAAAAAAAAATCATTGATTCGCGATATGATAATCAATAATTAAATTAACCGTTATATTGCTTATTGAGTATTTACTACACCTATGTATTTCAAATTTTTTTATTCATATAAAAGTTACTTGAAATTTCGACAATTTGACATGTTATCCAACTAACTGTAGCCTTATTGGAAAACAATCATATGAAAAAATACAGTCTAAAAAATTTATATATACCTATATATATATATATATATATATATATATATATATATATATATATATATATATATATATATATATATATATATATATATATATACAGGGTGATTCATTAAGGGTGGCGACCGGCCGTATCTCGGAAAACGTATGTCCTAGAATTTGGGGAAAAAAATTCTCATATGAAAATCTGCCCTAAAAAAATGTTTAAAAATGTTTTTGAGTCCATAGTTTTCCGCAAGGTGGCGCAATCTACCACTTATAAAATATAATTGTATTTTTTACGAAATATTCCCCAATTTAGGCTGGTAAAAAATATCAACTTTAGAAACTACTGTCCTAATTCTACAACTTTTGTGGAAGTCATTTTTCTGTATTACCTATTCTGAAATGGTGGGGGAAGTTTTCTTTCTTTGACATAAAAAAGACTGTAACTCCATAATGCATGCACCGATATTCGAAAACATAGACTTTATGCAAAGAGTAATAAATGTAGATTTCAGTAACTAATAACAAAAACATTTTTAATTTTCCAACCGGCAACTAGAGGGCGTTATGTAACAGCTGGCTCTATTTATGATTTTTTTTGAGAAATTTCAAATGCAATGCTATAAATCTAACTAGCTAAGAAAAAGTCAAATTTGATGACTGATTGACCTGTCAAAACCGCTAACAGATATCTCTTTTCATTCCAAAGATATTGGCATTTTTTGATGAGTGTTGGTGATTGTTGGCTCGCCCTGTAAGGTGGAAGAGAAATTATGTTGCTAAAATTGTTTTGAAAATAAAATAACAAGTAAAAACGCATCACAAAAATATTTATTAACATTACATAATGAAACAAAACTAAGGGAGCTACTCATAACAGAAATTTACAAAACGCTCCCACTATCTCATTATTTTAAATAGGTACTCAAAATGCTTTGCCAGTATTTGCTTTGAACTATTTCGGATGAAAATTTTCGGGTAAAAATTCAATCCCAAATCTCTCAAACGGTCTCTTATAGTTTTATGTTCATGGACGAGCTGCAATATTACGAATGATGTTAAACTGTTGAGAGATAGATGTTTCAAAAGTCAGCAAGTTACCTATGGAAATGACACTAATGTTTTATGATTGTTTACTTTTAAGTTTTTATTGCTGTCAAATTTATTCTGACTGTTTGCAAACTAACTCTTTTATAATGCCTTTTTATTCAAATGAAGAGGCATATGATATGCTCAGTGTAGATTTTGAAAGTCTATAAAATGAAGTAATTGCTGAAAGGGAGTATACGATACGATATCCTGAAAGACGTTGTCATTCTCGGAAATTATTCAAAGGATTGGCACAAAGATTGCGAGAAACCGGCAATGTTCAACCTATCGCATTAAGAAATAGGATACGTAGAAGTCGCAATGAAGAAAATGTTATTAACGTATTTGGCGTTAGTTAAGTCTGAATTAATCTGTGTATTCGAAAAATTGCAAGAGATCTAAGATTTAATAATTCTTTGGTGCCAAGAATATTAAAGGAATATAAAATGCATCCTTATCATATTATTTCACAACAGCATGAAATTAGCCCAGACAAAAAATGTAGATCAGATAATTATCTATAAAAAATTTCAAAATACTTTTTCTTCTAAGTGTCGCCGTTTTTGAGATATAACGATTCAAAAAGTTGACAGAATTGTAATCGTCATAATATGCACGTTTCAACGCCACCTTTGAGCTAGTGTTTTTTGTATTTTTTTCAACTTTCTGAATCGTTGATCTCAAAAACGGTGACTCTGAACAAAAAACTTATTCAAACGTTTTTTATAGATAATTAGGTGATCTACAATTTTTTACTAGATTAATTCCATGATAAAACTTACTGCTTTGCTGAAAATCGCAGAAAAACCGTTTTTGTGACATTCGACACTGGGTAATTTTTTTTGCACGTATCAGATCGATGAGGACTTTTTAGATTTCATTTATAATGGTGTTTTGAGCAATCCTACCAATTTTCAGCTGGGTGCGAATTTTTGTAACTTCACTCCTATTTTTTTTGGTCTAATTTGACCGGACTAGTTTTGTTTCATTATGTAATGTTAGTAAATATTTTCATGACGCGTTTCTACATGTTTTTTTTTTTTAAAACAAGTTTAGCAACATAATTTCTCTTCCACCTTACAGGGCGAGACAACAATCACCACCACTCATAAAAAAATGCCAATATCTTTAAAATGAAAAGAGATATTAGTTCGCGGTTTTGACAGGTCAATAAGTCATCAAATTTGGCTTTTTCTTAGCTAGTTAGATTTATAGCATTGCATTTGAAATTTCTCAAAAAAAATCATAAATAGAGCTAGGTGTTACATAACGCCCTCTAGTAGCCGATTGGAAAACTAAAAGTGTTTTTGTTATTAGTTACTGAAATCTACATTTAATACTCTTAGCACAGAGTCTATGTCTTCGAAAATCGGTGCATGCATTATGGAGTTACAGTCTTTTTTATGTCAAAGAAAGAGAACTTCCCCCACCATTTCAGAATAGGTAATACAGAAAAATGACTTCCACAAAAGTTGTAGAATTAGGACAGTAGTTTCTAAAGTTGATATTTTTTTCCAGCCTAAATTGGAGAATATTTCGTAAAAAATCCAATTATATTTTATAAGTGGTAGATTGCGCCACCTAGCGGAAAACTATGGACTCAAAAATATTTTTAATCAATTTTTTAGGGCAGATTTTCATATAACAATTTTTTTCCTCAAATTCTAGGATTTACGGTTTCCGAGATACGGCCGGTCGCCACCCTTAATGAATCACCCTGTATATATATATATATATATATATATATATATATATATATATATATATATATATATATATATATATATATATATATATATATATATATATATATATATATATATATATATATATATATATATATATATATATATATATATATATATATATATATATATATATATATATATATATATATATATATATATATATATATATATATATATATATATATATATATATATATATATATATATATATATTTACCATTTGCCCCAAAATGAAGGTCCAACATTGCTATCTCGGTTAATAAAGGAAATAGAGGAAAAGGTTCAAAAGGGAAATGTTTTAAAGAATTCCTGGCTGATTTAGTATTTCTATTCAGATTTGATCTATATCAATGCGTTTCCAAAATCAAAACGAAAAACAAAATATAGAGGATATTATTTTTCCTCCATAAATCAATTATCGTTGTTTTGTGTTATCGCCTTTTGCATTATGACTGAGTTTGAAAATTTCCAATGATTCTGAGTAAGTTAGTTTGCTTCTTTTTCGGTAATTTGTGTATAATTTGGAAGTTATCTATTTCTGAAAACGGGTGGTGGTTTTCACGGTAATGATTTGAAAACGATACAACCGTTTTATTTTTCAAAAAAGATTGTTGGTGTTCTTTTAATCTTGTCTTGAACGTTCGACCAGTCTTACCTATATAGGTACACTCCTTTACATAAAGGACAAATCAACCTTTAAACTTTCAGATTTTGAAATGATTTCTTTGGCATTGAGTAAAAAGGTATTACTTCAAAATTTGAAAGTTTAGGAGTTTACAAGTTAATGGCCGAAGTTTCACCGTAATTTTTTAAATTTTGAATATAAATTTTATGAAATTTTTCTTCAAAAATTCAATTCAATGTTTTTGCAACACATATTATATTTCAATTTTAGCTTCCTGCACTTCTGCTCTATATAAACTTTAACTATGTCTAATCTTCTCCGTGTGCACAATATTAATTCATGTATTATCGAATATATTGGAATATTAACCGTAGGAAATTATTTAGAATTAAAAATAATTATAGTATCCAAATTTGTGAGGATAATGTGGTAAGGGCTGCTTATTTCATCTACCTATTCCTATAGTAAATTCTACATGAAAATTGGATAGAATAAGAAGTAAAATCATGCGAAATTTTCAAAAGAATACCTTGAATGGAAAATAAACTGCAAAAATACAGAATGATAAAGTTTTATAAACTTAAAACTCCAGCCCAATGAAGTTCATAATTTAACAACTAAATTACTAAACTTTTTTAATTTCTTCACTTTTCAGTTAGGTAGGTACCTCAATAGAATTCAAAGTTATCTGAATTTTGTCTTTGCTTTAATATTTGAATCACTATTAATTTTAAACCTGAACACTTAATGAAAAGATTCAGAATATATTTGAAAAAACTGCTTTGAAGGAACACTCAAATTTGATTCGAAATTATTATGTTATATTATTAGGTATAGTATTCATTGATGATATGTAGTAGGTACGTATATGGAATTTTTATAGAACCCAAATTATATCCATCTTCCTGAAATAAGGAATTACTGTTTTGACAGTCACCATATGCCTTATCCATATTAACCTGGATCTCGAAATTATGTTATCTAGACGTAAGGATTACTAGTTATCGCCTTAATTGAAAACGACAACAATTATCAGAGATTTAGAACCTCGATAAATGGCAATTCTTTCTCATTCACAATGAGGTTTTTTAATAATTATCCTGAATGTATACTAAACTTATCCCTTGACTTATCTGCTTATCGAATCAGTAAGTAATAACATTTATCGAATTTTATCTTCTATCACAATTGTATTTTGTTTTTCATCTAAATCTATTTTTTCAAACTACGGACTCCGTAAACTCAGTTATATGAAAATTTACACTTTTCTCCTTCCAAAATTTTAGTATTCAGCTGTCAAATATAAATATGATCGCCATAAGAATTTCAATATGCTTCTTAATATCTAAAATGTAACGAGTATCCACAATTTTTTACTTTAGATTAACATTTTGATACTCACTGTATATTAAAATCCAAATTTTCAATAAAAGTCTCTGGACATTGGTATAATACGTATATATACGTATAACCAGCTTCATTGGAAAGTTGTTTGATAATTTTTTTAATTATTAAAGAATTTTCCTTGTTCACTTTATGTAATGTATGAAATTGACAATGGCCGACTAGTATGTTTTTCATGATTTGATTGTTGTATTTTGCGTATTAAGCGACTAGAATATTCGAAGCGCGCTCTCGTGAGTATATCCAAAGGTTTTAAATCACTATGTTAGTGTGCCTTGGAATCATATACACCACTGTTGTAGAGTGGATATCTTCATATCAGGAGTACGTGTTTAAGCGACGAATTTTTGCATTTTCAGTCTAAGCGGTGAATTGTTGTTTCCCAATATCTTTGGTGGGATGGCGCTCTGGATTGTTATCCAGCCAGTGTTACTGACCACGATTTGTATTGGGGAACAATTAGAAATTTGTTAATTCACTCCGAGTCAAATAAGCTGCACTGATGAGATCTAATAAGATCGAAACAGCTGTATGCAGATTTTGAGTCGGGGTGACTTGACAGTTTCTATAGTTCACCGTTCGATTGTGAATGCAGATTTTGCGTTGCTGAATACGTATAACCAGCTTCCTTGGAAAGTTGTTTGATAATTTTTTAAATTATTAAAGAATTTTCCTTGTTCACTTTATGTAATATAATACCTACAATATTTTCATGACCGTTATAGGAATAGCTTCTCCAACGGTAAACAGTCCTTTTTTGGAGGTAGGTATATAATTTTCAAGATTTTGTATTGATTTCTACGTATTTTAGCTTCTGTGAATTGAAAGTCATTGTAAAACCTAATCAAAAATTGTAAACATTGAATCTGTTGTTTGAACCAATCTAATTTTACTCATTATCTGATAGGTACGTATCTATAATTGGATAGTTATAATTAAATTACAGTATCAACATTATTTATTCATTACAAATATATTTATAAAGCAGGTTGCAAAATGATTTCCTCCATATTCCATCAAACCTGTTTCTACTTAGTACGGACCATATAATTCAGACGAAATATCTCTGTTTGTTTAACGAATTTGAATCCCTTCTGCTGTTTAACGCATCGATAATTTTTCCCTCTCCGAGTGTGATTGTTATATGCCCAAGCCTAATTGTAATGCTTTTTACAAGATTAGCCGTTAGCTGAAGGCACTAAAATATTCTTGCTCTTTTCCGTGCGTATGGTGATGTTTGAATAGGCGTATTATGTCCATCTGTCCTATGATTTTGGTAATTTTAGGGGAATTTCATAATACAGATTGTCATAAAATCTGCTACTTTATTTCTTCGATAAATTGAAAAATATTTAGGATCGAATTCTGTCAGTAGCATCTTACCAGATGCAGAGACAACCTTATCATAGCTTAAATATAAAAAACACGTTAGCACAGCTTCGTCACTATAAGGTTGTATTTCGCGCTGAGTGCATCGCTTCAAGATGAAATTCGAACGAAATGAACTATGGTTTGAAAAAACACGCTGCAATAGCAAACCGAAATAAAAATTAAAGAATAATTTTATATTGAAAAAGAAATCGAAGATTAATTTATTTTATTGAAAAAAATCTAGAATATTCATTTTATTGAAAAAAATTATCGAAGTGCATCGCGTACTGAAGAACCAAGCTGGGATGGCAAACCGCTATAAAAATTAGAAAATAATTAATTGTTTGTACACCTGCCATTAAAAGTGACGTTTTTAATGCCTCCTTTGAGTTTTAAAAGTGTACGTTTATAAGGTATAGTGTTAAAAATATTTTTAACACTCGTGTTAAAAATCTTTTCAACACGCAAAAAAAAATCCTTTAAGCGCCCTGTAAACGATCAAACTTGTTTGTCAGATTTTAGGTGTTTGTCAAATTATTTGATAGTCTATGGCTTTGTTTGATGCATTTGTCAAGCAATTCACGTGTTTGAAGTGTTTGATGAAAAATTGGATTGATGGCATTTTTGACAACTAAATTCAAAACCGTACTGCTCAATTTTCATGGAACGCGTCACGTCACGTCAACGAGAAAACCGTAATTAAGGAAGAATTTGACAAATTTGTTTGATCGTTTATGCCATTGCTTGAAGAACACGTGAAGTTTGTCAAACAAATTTGATCGTTTACAGGGCGCTATAATAAGCGAACATTTTTAAAGACAGTCTCACTGAAGTTTCCTTCTATGTTCTTCAATCTACACCAGGCGAGAAAATTAGTATATGCAATTTCGTACTGCTGGAGCGATTTTTTTGGCAGCATTTGTAGTGTGGCTCTTTTTGCAGCCTCTTCAATGTCCCCTGTAAATGATCAAATTTGTTTGACAAACTTGTTTGACAAACTTCAAGTGTGGTTCAAGCAATGGCATAAACGATCAAACCAAATATCAAACAAATTTGTCAAATTCTTCCTTAGTTACGGTTTTCTCGTTGACGTGACGTGACGCGTTCCATGAAAAATTAGCAGTACGGTTTTGAATTTAGTTGTCAAAAATGCCGTCAATCCAATTTTTCATCAAACACTTCAAACACGTGAATTGTTTGACAAACGCATCAAACAAAGCCATAGACTATCAAATAATTTGACAAACACCTAAAATTTGAAAAACAAGTTTGCTCGTTTACAGGGTGCTTAACAAATCATCACTTTTATTTGAATAAATATTTTTATCGACTGACATTTTTTAAACTTTTATGAACTGTTTTTGTCACTTATCAATTACGATGGTTACCACAAACCACAACATACGCGATGCTTGTTAAAAAATCAAAAATAATTAGTTGTCAAAAGATGTCAAAAGTATGTGATTTCGACTTTTATTTTGTTACCAAAATGGGAAAGGTGTACAAAAAATAGTGTACGATATTCGTGTTAAAGGTGACTTTATTGTGTTTGTGGAGTTGCTCCATTCGCTGCACTCGTTTCGCAAACTTCTCCACTCACAAAATAAAGTATCACTTTAACACTAATATTAACTCAATCTGCAGAATCTGTGGGATTGAGTTAATTTTCCAAAACCAAATAAAAATATAAATTTATGGGAGTTGCTGGAGATGCCAATACGTACCTACCGGGAAAAATATATTCGTGAAAACAAGAAGCATCTAACAAAACTGTCGGCGGTTGGAGAAATCACAAAAATTTTGATAGTTTCGTTCTGCCTCGAAAACAATCCCAGATACCAGCTCCTTTGGTTTGATTACCAGCTCCGCTGGAGATGCCATTATGCACCGCGAAAAAAAATATATACTTATATATTTAGGTATATATTGTATATCAAGACCGGATTAACCATTAGGCAGAGTAGGCAACTGCCTAGGGGCCCCGTATCAACTAGGGGCCCCTGCACGCAACAAGAAAAAAAATTCATTGAATGAAAGTTTGATTTGAAAATTTGTATGAAATTCCTCAACAATATTATTGCTTTCTATCGACGCATGTTGTCAATAATTGATGAAATACTTCATATATACAGAACCATCTAGTATCTAGTAGTAGAACTAATAAAATGTCTTCGCTCAACAATGTCTCAGAATCGTTTAAATTCATTGTCGATAATGGCCATCGAAAATGGTGTATTAGAAAGGGTCAACTTCCAAGAAGTTTTAAACGATTTTGTTTCTAAAAAAGTTGGAAGAGTTAATATTTAAACGTACTGTACTGTACAAAAACAATAAATATCTTGGAAGTTGACTTTTCCAATTCATACTTCATAAAACTGTTTTTTTAGTTTATTGTATTTTATTGCGTTTAACAAGATCAAATTTAAAATCTCTCATCTCATTTATCTTTCCTTACCCATCATGCAACCTAGATCATCATTCATCACTTATCTATAACCTATTCATTAAGACCATTTCAATCAAGCTAACGAGTCAGGTAACGTGATACCTGGAGTCAATCATCTGGCAGTAACTTACATTCCTTTATCAACTTGAAAAGACCTGGGGGCCGGACAGGGTTAATCAGTCCCTGTGGTATATATTATATATATATACATATATACATATATACATATATAAATATATACATATATACATATATACATATACATATATACATATAAACATATATACATATATACATATATAAATATATACATATATACATATATACATATCGCACCCTCAGTAATATAAGGGCTCAAGTCAAAATTTTTGTAAAGTGTGATTTTAAATGATACGGGCACAAGATGGAATCATCTACCGGTTAGCACTGACAGAGCGAGAAAAATGTCAATCATGACTCGGTAACTGCATTTGTGCCTCTCTCACACTCTCCCCTCGCGTCTACCATTCTTACAGCTACAAGGTCACAATCAGTAACGTGCCCATACTTGTCGAAGGCAGATCGTTCAAGCTTTGTGCAATTCGTATTTGTGCCCTTCTATGAGAAAAAAACAGGAGAGTTCTGTTCTGAACATTTTGTGTTATATGGAATAATTTGTAGTTGCACCGTTATATTATACAAAATGTTTTAAATTTTTGGGTGTAATTCATAATAGATCTCTATATTGCTGAAAAGAAACGATGTTAAAAGGAATTATATCTTATTGGTTCCTTATAGTATATAAATTGTTTTATGTTAAATCTATTATTAGACCCTTAATCACATGAAATATCCAAAAAAAAATGAAATTCATTCAAATTCAATTCTATTTTCATGGCTATTTATAGTGTAGTTATCAGTGAACAAATCAGCAGAATTTCACATTTATAACACAAATAATAAGCATTTTATACGAAAAATAAGCTGAAATGTAGGAAACCTGAATCTTTAAACGCGATTTCCCACAAAACTTCTATTTCGTATTATGCCCTTGTATCACTAAGGGTGCGATATATATTATAAGTATCAAAAAAATTTATCCAGAAGGTCTAAAACGGATAAAAAAATTACTCCCGTACCCGACTGTCGACTTTCGATAAGCTACAATAGACTTTTATTTTCAGGTAAAATAGGACTAAAAAACTAATGTCCAAAGAGTATTCTCATATATAACCGAAGTATTCAAATCACCTTAACGTTGGTGAAGAACTCCGTAAAATCGTAAGGTGTCTAACGGGTGAATAATATACGAAGTTACAAGCTAGATAATTAACATTAACCTTAGGATCCATTAAAATTATCATAGTTGCACAATAAAATTCGATATTTTCGCAACATATTCACATACAAATTGTTGAATGCACGAGGGAAATAAAATAAATATATAAATTAGTTTCACTTGAGATTTTCAAATATTTATATTTTTCTAGGTTGTGGTCCAGGACATGCTCTATTAGGAAAAACTAGACGACCGAGAACAGCATTCACCTCTCAGCAACTACTAGAACTAGAAAAACAATTTAGACAGAACAAATATCTCTCGAGGCCAAAGAGATTTGAAGTAGCAACTAGTCTCATGTTAACAGAAACGCAGGTTAGTACCTACTGAAGCGTAAATTGCTTTGAACGTGAATTAATTAAATATTGCAGTCAGAATGTCTATCGATGAAAAACACGTAAATATTATTTTAATGGACATTATTCTTCGTAATGCCTTCGATTCCTCAATTTAACATATTTGGATATTGTTTATTAACTACATTTTTCAGATAAAAAGCAGTGGTTTCTCAATGAAAAAACTTAGTTTGCCAAATTATCATTATGAATTTCTCTTCACTTGACTATGAAATAACTGTGTTGTGTGTTACCACAATAATTGTGCTTGGTTACTTTTATTATCTTCCATGTCACTCAATATTAAGAAATTCAAGATCTCAGAATTATAGATTTTTTACTTATCAAACCCTAACAGTATACATCGCAGATTATGATCTGATTCAATTTCATAACCGAATGGATATAAAAGCATGAGAAGCCGAACTCTGTCAGTAAGGTCGTATTTTCATCCCAGTTTTGTTATTTTTTACATGAAAAATTCTTAACCCCCTCTCCTCAAGTCAATTTGAAGAATCAGTGGTGGTGACCAAAAGCTTAAGAAGCAAATGAAAAAACATAAAATCTCTACATTCAAATGACATACTTACCTAACAACTCAATCCACGTATTAAATTTGAATCCTCTAACTCTGCAGACGCTTTAGAGATGCACAAAACCACGAAAAATATCTCTACATTCAAATGGGGGCGATTAAGGATGAAAGTTTATACCGCCAGTATATATATATATATATATATATATATATATATATATATATATATATATATATATATATATATATATATATATGTATATATATATATATATATATATGTATATATATATATATATATATATATATATATATGTATATATATATATATATATATATATATATGTATATATATATATATATATATATATATATATATATATATATATATATATATATATATATATATATATATATATATATATATATATATATATATATATATATATATATATATATATATATATATATATATATATATATATATATATATATATATATATATATATACTCACTCAAATTTCATTACTTTAGATGAAATAATGTATAAGGAAGAATTTTCCTTCAGTATTTTATTTTAGTCGATATATATATATATATATATATATATATATATATATATATATATATATATATATATATATATATATATATATATATCGACTAAAATAAAATACTGAAGGAAAATTCTTCCTTATACATTATTTCATCTAAAGTAATGAAATTTGAGTGTAATGTTTGTCAAAAGACCAGTAGCGAAAGAAAAAAAATGATGATTTCTTGCTGGAGTCAGGATAATTCCTATTCACACTTCTGTTCAGCCGAACTTCAAACATTCAAGACGACTCATATTTCAGCATTTGCAGTGACAGATTGCTAGAAATATGACATAAATTTATCATGATTCCATTTCGCGGTGTTTTGGCATCAGAGGGTTCGAAGTTCTGGAATCTGAGTATATATTTTGCGTGTAGGTAGCAACTGACTTATAATGAATGTTCACATTGAATAATACCGATAGGAATGAGATAAAAAAGTTCTCTTATTTCCAATTAAGCTTTTGTTTTTCAATTAAATACTAATCAGTTACACTACAATATAAATAAATTCGATGGACGATGAATCAACTCTGTGGTAGTTCATATTTATATTAAAAATTAAATAATAAGAAAACAACTTGTCTAAAAACCACAAAATGAAAATAACTTTTTATTCGACTAGTTTCGCCTGTTACAGCATTATCAAGACTGAATACATAATTGCAAAGATATCGCTTGAAAATATAAGTAGGTATTTCGGTTCGGTACCTGGGGTTGGTAAAATGTAATTGATGGGTCCAAGTTATCAGAGATTTAACTGGGGAGTGGTTTAAGTCTAACTGATAATTGAGAAGAATGTAATTATGGGATTTTTGGAAATAAACAAGATCCAAAAATCCCATAATTACATTCTTCTCAATGACCAGTTAGACTTAAACCACTCCCCACTGTTAAATCTCTGATAACTTGGACCCATCGATTACATTTTACCACTCCCAGGTACCGAACCGAAATACTTATATTTTCAAGCGATATCTTTGCAATTATGTATTCAGTCTTGATAATGCTGTAACAGGCGAAACTAGTCGAATAAAAAGTTATTTTCATTTTGTGGTTTTTAGACAAGTTGTTTTCTTATTATTTAATTTTTAATACAATATAAATGATATTATATATAACATGTGGCTTTCTATTTTTATTGAAATATCAACTGACAGTAACTTTTTAGAATGATTATCTCAAAATTTGAGGGAATACATAAACGTTAATCACCTTCCTAGTTCCTAATAACTATAATGGAAGTAACTTACTTTGATGTAAATGAAAAACTAGATAAATTTAATAAATGGTACTAATTTTTCATCCCTTTCTGAGAAAATTATGTTATTTAATAAGAAATCTTAGATTTTGATACATACCTATCAAGTCAACAAATCACAAAATATTTATCCATAATTTTAAAGATTTCCATCCCAGTAATAGTGACAGAAAAATTAATTTATTGGAAAGTATTAAAAGCAATAGCTAGGTATATACCCAACTTTTTTAAATATTGAGTAGTCAATCAGACCTTCAGCATCCTCAAAATCAGAATTACTACAAGGGTATCATAAATACTTTCCACTTTAAAGTGACTGAAGTATTGAAACTAGTCGTGTTTATTGAAAAATGGAATTTAGAGGAAATGATTTTTATTATGCATCTTATATGCTGTGGAAGAAGTATATGTACTCTTCGTATATAAAATCTGCTAAAAATAAATTAGAAATATAATATTCTACATAGATTTCAATCTTTACAGGTTAAGATATGGTTTCAAAATAGAAGAATGAAATGGAAACGCAGTAAAAAAGCTCAACAAGATTCAAAAACCGTCAAAGACTCTGATCACAACACATCGAAGCAATCCAACAACCAAAATAGCTCCAACCACAATAGCAATACAAATAAAAATAGTTCATCTACTCCTCATCATGAAACATCTACTAGTGAAAACAGTCTACCCACATTAATGGAACATGCTGCTCAAAACGGACTCAGGAAACTTCCTGAGAGTGAATCTCTCTACCGGCCTTACGTTGTGTAATTAACAATAACAATTATGTTCTTCATATTGGAGAATTCATATAAGACGATGTTCAGTACAAATGTAATGAAGTTCCGCGAGGTTGTTTAAAACGCTATACCATCAAATAGTACAGTACAAGATACGTGAAATGAAAAAGGCTGTTATTCTATTATAGTGCATTTGTTTATACTAAATTCAATGTCCAGGAGGATTGACATTAATTTTAACAATTTTTTTCATGATTAACCTTGAGTACAGTATAACGATTACCTTTCCATGATTTTTGCTGATCTTATGGAGTTTTGTAACAAGAGTCCAATGTAAAAAAACATAAATAACAATAATTCCGGTTCAATCAAAGATACCTGAAAAAATTTCGGGCATAAAATTCAGTTAGAGAACATTAGAAAAATTAAAAGTAAACCTTTTAACAGAAAGATCGCAAAACTTCAAAAATTTATTCATTTTTATCAACTATCGTGAAGGTTCAAGGGACATATTCCAGAATTGTCAACCGTATATTAATATTTTATAGATATGAAAGTAATGTATAATATACTTACCTACTGAACTGAATATACATGTTAGCTTATAATTACTAACCATAACAACGTTTTTGCAATTAGTGTGTTCAAATAATTCCATATTTTTAATGATGAAATTCAGGTTTTGTTAAAGTCTCAGATTTAAAGTTTGAGCTTTCAAAATCGGAATAGAAATTGAACAGAATTTTTATATCCGATGGATTTGTCCGTTACTTTGTGATAATACATTTTTAAAATATAAATGATGACCAAATAAACTTACTGTTTCAAATTAAATTGAAGTAGAGATAAAAAACTGTTTCTCATTCATATTTTAGAATTTTTGTGTATGGACATTTTTAGTAGATGGATTCCTAATAGTAGAAACAAGTGCACAGATATCAGAAAACCCTGTATTGAATCCTTAATTTGACTCTTCCTTTGATAATTTGAATGAACTGAATATAAAATTTTTTTTTCCTTGAAAAAATTAAGGAAAGGTACCTATATTTCTGAAAATTATTTTTGATGCATTTAAGTGCATCTCTAAGCAATAAAATTTCACCAAAAACGATTCTTGATATAAAACTAAATCACATGTATGGTTTTAATAGCAAGGGTTAGTCAACTGTTTTGTGAATGAAAATATAGTTTAAGTAACTATTGTAAATATTTACATGTAAATAAAAACTTAGCTCTTCAGTGAATGTTAACTTCTTCCAATCTCTAATTAGTGAACACATTCCATATTTGAATATGTAATATATAAATCTGGAAGTTAACCTCATCTAATTTATGTTGATGAATGTCTGTATATATAATTTACTTAAAATTGTCTTAGGATGAAGTAAATGTACATACTTATATTACTGAAGTTCCTACGCTGTAAAAAAACTGTTCTTATAAATTAAAATATTTGAAATGACTAGAACATTTTATTGCAAATATTAGAATACAAAATAAAGTTTCCTATATATTTTGAACTGAACGAACAATGAAATATAATGAAAAATGAAATATAATAAAAATGTAACCTAAAAACTTTTACTATAACAATGAACAAGGAAACACTTAGCGACTAGCGGTGGACTGATTTACAGACTTCCTTGTTGAAATTCTGTTGATACTAATTTCAGTTACTTCGGTACTTGTTCTTGATGGGGACTTACTAAAAATTTAGACTGTATAATTTTTAACAAGGGTTGAATGTAAAGAGAGTGAACATTCAAAATTTATCTTTTGAATGCAAAGTAAACGGGATGCGTTTTATGTCAGTCTAACAATATGTAATTCAAGTAAAATAATATAAACAAAAATACTGTTTTTCCAAAAATCTCACTAACGAAAATCTCGAGTGTTCTATATCACTGGTGTTGAAAAGGTTATATTTTTGGTGTACTTCAATCCGATATTGTGAAACAACAATATTTTATCCAACTGTTCAAAATAATTTCGTATCTTTTATTAACTTTTTATCTTCTGACCTCTTGAAATATAAAAAAATATAAAAAATAGTTAAAGAAAATATTATATATATATATATATATATATGTTTATGTTCAGAAAGATTTCCATCACACCAAAATCCATCCCCATAGAAACTATCATCTCCCAAACAGAAGAAGCAATTTCCCATCTACCAACAGATCAAGCAGAAACTGCCAGGCATGACATCGCCAAAATTCTTCGTACAAGTCGGCCACCCCGTCCCAACCTCACTTTTTCTGAGAGGCAATCTCTCAAAGAACTTTACAATGACCAAAATCTAGTCGTCCTCCCAGCCGATAAAGGCAATGCCACTGTCATTCTTAACACTTCTTCTTACCTAGATAAAATGTCCAATCTTCTTGACACCCCCGACTATAAGCGTATCCCTCATGACCCGACAACATACCTGGAGAAAACCACAAAATCTCGTATCAACCAATCGAATCTGCCACCTGAAATAAAAAAGTCTCTAATCCCAAGAGAAAAATCTTCAAGAACTCCTCGAATTTATGGTCTACCCAAAGTTCACAAGCCTAATATTCCACTTCGACCCATTGTCAGCGCTTACAATTGTCCAACACATCCTCTTGCGAAATATCTCGCCAAAACTCTTCAACCCCTTGCCGAACAAACCCAGTCATACGTAAAAAACTCTTTTCACTTCATAGAACTCCTAAAAAGTATTGATATTACCCCATCTGATCTCCTTGTTAGTTTTGATATTGTCTCCTTATTTACAAATATCCCCATCGAAGAAACACTTTCCATCCTAGACACGAAACATGAAATATCCCAAGACAACCTATCCCTGATCAAACATTGCATGGCCAACACTTACTTTATCTTTCAAGGCAATTTCTTCAGACAAATTAAGGGAGCCCCAATGGGATCCCCTCTCTCCCCCGTCATAGCCAACATTTTCATGGAACATTTCGAAACCCAAGCTCTCTCGTCATTCGACCTTAAACCATCATGCTGGCTACGTTATGTAGACGATGTCTTTGCGATCTGGCCCCATGGCGGAGACTCGTTGCTCCACTTTTTGAATCATTTGAATGGCATACATCCAAGTATCCAATTCACAATGGAAGTGGAAAACGATGGGTCTCTGCCATTCCTCGATGTCATGGTCAAAAAACTTCCATCCCAAGGCTTCTCCTATTCAGTTTATCGTAAACCCACCCATACAAACCGTTATCTGAACGCCCAGTCTCACCACCATCCCTCTCAACTTAACTCTGTAGTTAATACCCTAATCTACCGCTCCATTCGACTATCTGACGACAAACACCGTGAATTAGAACTCAAGACTCTAAAACATATATTATTACAGAACGGTTACAACACATATCAACTCAACAAGAACATTCGCAAACACACAAACATCACCCCACCTCTACCACGTTCCAATCCCACTGACCAAGAATCTACACCTAAATTATTCCTTCCTTACATCAAAGGAGTAACAGATAAGATCGCAAGATCTCTCAAAAACACAAACATCAAAACAATATTCACCACCCAACAAAAACTCTCCCATCTAATCAGATCCGTCAAGGATAAAATTCCTAACGAAAATCACGGTGTTTATGAAATTCCCTGTTCCAATTGTCCTCGTTCTTATATAGGACAAACGAACCGACGAATTCAGGTCCGTGCCAAGGAACATTCACTTTCAGTAAGACATTCAGATATCACCAACGCCCTTTCACAACATCACACCCAAACAGGCCACATTATCGATTTCCCCAATACAAGAACTATTGCTCCCGTCCGATCATTCAAATCCCGAATATTTCGTGAAGCTGTAGAAATAGAAAAACGTCCAAATTGTTTGAACACCAGAGATGACAGTCACAGACTCCCATCAGCATGGAAGCCGCTTCTCATTGGTCGCCGTGTCACACCCAATCGGAGTGCATCCCGCACTGATACCGTGCGTGAATACCCCATTGACGTCAATACTACGTCAATAACTACGTCAATAGAGTACCCGCCCCCCTTCCCTATAAATACGGCCACGCGGCGATCGGCCCGTCAGTTGACTCTGAAGAGTAGGCAGGTTGAGACTTCAGAGTTGACAGGAAGCAGTACGGTTAGTGGAGTAGGCAGTTTGAGACCACGCAATCGTATTATTTCCGATTCCTCCTAATTCGATTCGTGGAGTAGGCAGATTGAGGCCACGTATCTGAATTATTTTCCCTTCTAATTCTCCTGAAGATGGCTTCGCAAAAGGAGCCGAAACGTCGAGATTTTTCAAATCTTTTACGCGGTTCATCCCGAGAACCAAGTTTTTCATATATATATATATATATATATATATATATATATATATATATATATATATATATATATATATATATATATATATATATATATATATATATATATATATATATATATATATATATATATATATATATATATATATATATATATATATATATATATATATATATATATATATATATATATATATATTTAACGTTATTGATTGTACGTTCTTGGATGCACGTTGATGTATCAAGACATCGACGCCTGTGTGTAGGGGCCTCTTCCTTAGATATATTGCCAAACAGTTTGGCAGACTAAACAAAACTATAGTTTTGTACGTACGTGTGTAAGCAATCAGGTTGCACGTTATTGGATGCACGTCGATGTATCAAGACATCGACGTCCGTGTGTAGCCCGCCATAGTCATAAGTTTGAATTCCCTAACTATACTACAAATAGGCCTAGACCTTGTTTGACTGTTGAAGTTGTCATTTAACATAATTAGTGCCTTGATTCGACATTCATTTGTAGTATACCATATTTCAGACTAAAACTTAAATAAAAGTTCATTTCAAATGAACCCAGTGGGAACAATGAACAGCCAAAGAAATTTTTCAGTGCAGGAGGCAGTGCAGGAGGCAGTGCAAGCATCCGACTCCCCTGGAACAAAGATTTTCGATGCTTATTTCCGGCATCAGCCGCATAGTGAGATATAATGAAGCGATATCGTACAATCAGACCAGGGAAATGGCGAAAACGTTGCACTCATCAAATTGATGATAGTTTCCCGAGACAACATGCTCTCAGAGACAGGAGAGTCACCAGCATTAACATATATTCGAAATATCGAGATTTCGTATCCAACAGTTAGAAGATGTTTACGTGAAACAGGGTTGACCAGCAGGAGACTGGCCAAGAATCCATTCCTCACAAGAGAACAAAAAGTTCAGAAATTGAATTTTGCCAGATTAAATCAGAATTAGACTGGCAATGATTGAAAACAGGTTTTGTTATCTAATTAAACTAGAGTTATCCTTAAAGCTCCAGATGGATGTGAGCATGCATTCGCCAGGATAATGGTTTGCAACCTGCGATGTTTCTTCAACATCTTTCATTCTATACGGAGATAATCGAAACAGACGGATGCGCCAGAGACGAAATTTATATAGCCAAATTTTTAACATTCTGAGGAAAGGCCACGCCTTCCTATTGCGAACAAATCGAATGACTGAAATCGCAGACTTTGGAAGATCTGTATTTACAATACCCAAGCACAAAGAGACCAACCAGCGAATCCGATGACCCCTCGATGCCGAGAACATCTACGGCGTCGAACACCGGTAAAAAGAAACGGAAGCACAAGTCACTGTCTCCATAACCAAGGTCCAGAACAAGTTTCAGGTCTTCGAAAATATGGAAACGAAAGAAGACAAAGCAACCACCCCTGAACCTCAACGGAAAGTCAAGAAGCCACCGCCGATAATCAAGGATAAATCAATTTGGACCAGACTATCGACAAGAATGTTTGAAGATGGAATACGCTTCGAAAAAGCGAAAAACATCAGACGAGATCAGTGCAAATACCGTCTCCATCGAAGGCTTCCGGAGTCTAACTCTGCTGTTAGACTAGCAAAAAGCACCCTCTATCACACGTTTCCACTACAGGGAGATAAACGCCTGAAGGTTGTCATACAAAACCTCCCTTTCGAACTGCCTGCGAAAAAAAACCTCCAATCCCAGAACTAGCCAGCAACTTCGGTTAGGAGAATGCTGAACAATTTCAAGAGCGCGATGCCACTACTTATGGTTACCCTCCCAAGAAAAACCGAAGCGAAACAAATTTTTCTCCAAATCGCCGTACAGGTAGAAGCACCCAGGACAAAATATGGAGCCAGTCAATGTCAGAATTTATGCCACGCACCTGCCAAGTGCATGAAGTGCGGTGGGGTAAATCATATAGTTCCCAATGTACGAAACCAAAATCCGAACCCGCCAAGTGCGCAAACTGCATCGGCCCCCATCCGGCCAGCTACAGAGGGTACACTGCGTTTCATAAATAACAGCGGAGCAAAGAATCCAAAAAAAACACCCACGCTCCACGTGAAGCGGTGAAACTAATACCCTGTCTGAGCTTCGCGAAAGTTTCGACCCAAACTACGGCGCCATCCACAATTCTGACTACCGAAAAACAAACTACTAGCCAGCAAATCGCAGAAGATAACTACATGTCTGAACTCCTAAAAATACTTTACATATTAAACAAGGAAAAACTTTTGTTTATAACAAACAGAAGTAACCACACTACAATAAAAACCACAATCACACTCAATAATAGGTCAAGGCCGTGAGGTAATACATAGTAGGTTGTATATTTAAATATAGGACACAAGAATCAACAAAGCAAAAATGTTTCTTCAAAAGTCACTTTTGGTGATGGCTCTAAACTGTTTTCTGGAGGAATTTGCTTCGACGCTCCTACGAGTGACCAATTAATGGTATTTAGAAAATATGATTGTCAAATATGTAACGCCTTTCGATCCGTGCGTATGTATATATATATATATATATATATATATATATATATATATATATATATATATATATATATATATATATATATATATATATATATATATATATCTATATGTATATGTATATGTATATGTATATGTATATGTATATGTATATGTATATGTATATGTATATGTATATGTATATGTATATGTATATGTATATGTATATGTATATGTATATGTATATGTATATGTATATGTATATGTATATGTATATGTATATGTATATGTATATGTATATGTATATGTATATGTATATGTATATGTATATGTATATGTATATGTATATATATATATATATATATATATATATATATATATATATATATATATATATATATATATATATATATATATATATATATATATATATATATATATAACGAAAAATTAACTACCCAATCTGAACAACTGGTAAGAATAATTTAATTTTGATAACATCTCAAACATTCAAATGTAACAATTGTAAGCTGAAGATGTATCAAAGCTGAAGGATTTCAGACTTTTTATCACATTTTATATATGATACAAACAGATAAATTATTATTTCTATGAAAAATGTAATGGTGTGACAGAATTCTATAAAAAGTTTGGGAGCATAAATCGTCCAAACAGAAATATGATTTCTGAAAATAATGGAGATCAAACATGTAACTATCATAGAGTAACTTCGTTCCCAATATAATATTTTGAGAATTTTTCTTTTTTCATTTGGCCACGCTTCCATCAACAAAAAATGTATTAAAATAATATAAGAGTATACACTTATGAGTATCTGAAAACAAACTAAGATTGGTTGATAGCTGTTAAGTCCTAGGTAGCCAATGGTTACATCTACACTTGATAGACTATTCCCATTTCCCTGCATGAAAAATAAACTTTTTCCCAATACTAAATGTAAGGCAATTGATATTATATCACCCTTAATATCCTTTACTATCTGGTAGCTAGCATACATACACATAGGAATAAAGCACAAATTATAAGATTTAGATAATAGGGTTATAAGTAAGATCCAAGAAATTAAATATTTTTTACTTACTACTAGACTAACAATAATCAACAAATAAATTATTCTAACTGAATAAATTTCATCTAAAGCATCTAATTTCATGGCAAATATCAATAGGACAATAAATGTGTTCACAGTATAACGCAGCAAATTATCATAGTTTCTACAACAAAAACTGTAAATTCCAAATATTGCAATTGTCAACAATGTAACGCGAAAAAAATTGTTATCTTGTTTAATCAAAAAATCTGCTGTATCAGGTAGCGATGCCCACCTATCACCAGTTTGATTCATTGTTTGTGCAAAACGGAAAAATAAAGATATGAACAGCCAATGTGTGAAACTGCCACTATTTCTATAATTCGTATATTTCATAAATTGAAAAACAGTGAAGGAATTCAGAAAAAAATACCAATATTCTTGTTCTTCCTCTATAAAACTAGAAGAAAACCAAGTTAAAGGTTGTAAAACAATTATCATAACTGGGATATTATGTAAACTCTTAATTGTTTCATAAATTTTATGTATGCTCAGAGTTTTAAATAGAACTAAACAAAGCACCGAAACACCGACAAACAACGCAAAGTATTCATGTGAAAAAATTCTAATTATCAACAAAATACTGTAAAATATATATGTATGGCTATGCTTTTCAAGTACTATGAAATTATTTAAAGAAATTATCAACAAGGAAATCATAAATACCAAAGATATAATCATAGAAGGAATATTTTGTTTTGCAGATGCTTTCACAAGAGTGTCACTTATATTTTTTGAGCATTCTTCAAATAGTTTTATTGCTTTTAACGCGGTTTGAGTTTTACGCGATTTTAAGTACGAACCATATAATTCTGCAGCTAATTCAAATTCGTTAAGATATGTTTCTCTTTTACTCTTCAATATTTCAAAATTATAATTCAATGCTGCCAAATACTGATCCAACGTAAAATTCATGAGAAAATTTCGATTGATTTTTCCAATACTAGTAGAAGGTATTTCTAAATTTAAAAGTAATGCTAGATTTGGGGTTATATCTACTTGATCAATTGATCCATTATCACATGCAGTTCCTAAAACAACAAGAGGAACATGAGTTTCAGAATAAGTTGAACCTCCATGGCCACCACTGTCTTTCATTCCATGGTCACCAGTCAGTAAAAGTAAAGATCTCCCATTCATTTTGTAGGTTTCGTGGAATAGTTTGAAAAATATCTCGTCCATTTCTTGAAGTTTTGTGGGTACAATTGGAGAAAACGGACCATGAACATGACCTATATGGTCTAAACCTAGAAAAATTTTATTTGTTAAAGCAATTCTACTTTAATAAAGATTCCATGAAATGGATAGAGAAACAATATAAAATAAAAGTCTTCAAAGAAACTTCAAATTCAAATTTGAAAAGGAGGAAGCAGCTGTAATTAATATATAATAGAAATGAAACATTAAAAAATGGGATAATGCATTGAGTTATAGCTACATTCAGGTTGACAAGTAGATTCATTTAGATGATAAAACTATATGAAGCCCAATGAATAACTCCATTAAGAAAAAAAATAACTTCAAAAATCTACAATTTCAATTGCCAAACATTACAGAAAATATTCTCTACAGTACATCTGCAAATTAGAGATCTATTTTTTTGAAATACTTATTAAAATTTATTCTCATGTTAATGAGGTTATCAAGGATAGTACAGCAATTTTTGGAAGAAAACAGTTAAGAGTAAAAAAATTAGATTCCAGATGAAAATGATAAACAGTTGACATTAATATAAAAATTGAGGTAGACTATTCAAAAAATTATTATTCTATATATATATATATATATATATATATATATATATATATATATATATATATATATATATATATATATATATATACATAATTAATTCTGAGAAAATCTGGATTTTTAAAAGAGCAGTCCTTGAATAAAATTTTATGATTCTTATATTGATACAAACAAAATGAAAAAGTAGCAAATATTTAACAGAAAAATTCAGGGTTGATGAAAACTGGTTATAACACAAAAACAGGTCATACTTTTTCAAATATTTGAAAAAATAATCGAGTCGTGTTCAGTGGCAGCTTGAATCATTAAATTTGCTTTACTTATGAAAGCCCTTGTTTTAGTATCCAAGTTATCGTAAACAGAAAACACAATAATGATGCCAATACACAATATAAGTACACAATTAATTATAAACAGAAAATAATAACATTAACACGTTCATGATTCCTATCTAATGAATTTATGCTAGAGTGAAATTATGGAAGAATAATTGTACTCAAAAAATGAATATTTCTGAAGTAGTGGTGCAATTCAGATCATGAATTATAAAAAAAGTAAAACAAAGATAATATATTACTTAAATATGAATGAAAGAAAAATATCTAGTGAAATTGATATTTTCTCAAGTTTAAAATAATATAGGTATATTTAAATTCTGAAACTTTGTGGCGATCTAATTTTTTGTTATATTTTATTCATCAATAATGTGTCTATAATATCTCATCACATTTGTTTTCAAATAATTTTCATAAGAAAATTCAGTTCAATGAATCAAAACTTTCAACAATATTTTAAATTATAATACCTATAGAAATTTCATTAAATAGCAATTTATTTTAATTGAAAGCAGAATGGAATTTTTGGATAGTATCTGAAGAATATACTTACCTATTTCTAATACATTTTAATCTACATGAACATAGTCTTGAAAAATTAAGTGAACTAATACATTTATATTAGAACATTATCGTGTTTTGAGTTTTGATGATAGAATAAAAAAGTTCAATCATTAGAGTGAAGTAACACCTATTCAAGTATTATTTTGTACATTAATTTTTTTACTGAAAACTATTTTTTTACTGTTTCAGATGTTTTTGATAATTCATACATATAACTCTTTTATCCAGAGTCTAATATGAGAAACATTCCATAACAATTATAAGTTACACGTTCATAAAATTCATACCAAGGTAATGCAAAATCATCATGTTCCAATCTTCCTTTTTCAACTCAACATTCATGTTACTTGTCACATTATCATCTACTTCATAAAAATCATTCACAAAAAATGAAGAGGTACCCTCATATCTGATAAACATTTCTGGAAACACTTTGAGCCAAGTATCATCTCCATAGAAAACTAATGTCATATTCTGTTTTCGTGATCTGTGTAACAAACTATCACTTACATGGGCCGGGTTGCCTAAATTATAGAATATATCAACAAATTGGGGCACACTCCCAGTAATCAAAGCTTTGATCCGTGGTAAGGTAACAGTGGGAGAAGTTACTTCAACACTCATCAAACAACCATGCTTTTTAATCAAACTACTTGTTAAAGGCATATGTCTCTCATTGACAAAATCTAGCCTAAGAGCATCAACAACCATGAGAACAGATCGATTAAAGCCATTGGTACTTGAATTCAGATTTTTTGGTATTTCAACTTCGGCAATATTGTGACTACCCAATCGAAATGGAAAGAAATCATATACAAAAAATAACAAATTTATGAGATTAAATAATAAATTAATAAGCATTGCTTATATTGTACTATTTTTTTCATTTAATAGAATCTTGTTTTTGAATACTTGAGGTTATAAATAGTCCAGAAAATCAACATTTAAGGGATGCGTTCTGCTGCAGAACAGTTCTGCATCAGCGTTTGTGTCAACTGAAATATTGCTCTAAATGCTCTACTGTCTACTCTACAATTCTACATTCTGGATTTAGCTTTCGTATATGTGATTAGTAGGCTCTCGCACCGCATATTTTAAACTAAGTTTAATGATAAACCGAGTTTAATTTGACATGTTCACTTGTCAAATGTCAGATTAAACTCGGTTTATCATTAAACTTAGTTTAATAATATACGGTGCAAAAGCCTATATATGAATTAGTAAAACTATTGAGGTAGGTATATAACTACATAATCAAAATGAATTGATAATAAAGGAAAGGAACATTCATCTATAAACCCATGGAATTGGCACTTAAGGAAACTATTGTAATTAGTTTATTATGATGAAAATATTAAATGCATGCAAGATTTGGTCAGAGTTTACTTTCGACTGAAAAAGCAGTGAAGAATATATAGGCAGAAAATAAAGTTTTAAGAAAATATCATGAATAATAAATTTTCAGCAATATACTGCTTTTCATTTTAAGAATCAAATTAAATTTCTCATTACTTGCATCATAGATTCAGTCCAATACATAATGATTACCAGAAAAAGCAGTAAAATTTCATAAAATAAGATATCTGTCTGTAGTACTATTGTATCACATTTAATGGTATATTCTTTCTAATTCGTCAGTGGTTGAGAATATAACTGTTGCTTTATTATACATCTCTTGACAAAAAGATTTTTGCACATATATATTCTACCATTTGTAATATATATCTCACTTATTAAAAATTTTAGTATCTTTGCTGAAAGTATTTTTTTTTCGTAAGTGTATTCTTAACTTTCTTCAGAAATTAGTTTTTTGCGGAAGCTCATTTAATTCATATATATTCATGTATCCCTAAACGAAAATGTCTGGTATAAAAATAGATTCGTGAAGATCAAACAGGCGAAATACATTGAATAACATCTCTAGGAAACAATTTATAATTTTTAGAGAATGGTCTAAGGTATTCGTAAAGTTTAAAATATCACGTTTTTGCAAATTGAAGAAAAGCTAACGACTACATCAAAAATAAAATTTCAGAAGAAAAATTCAGCTACTTACTAATGTTTATTAGTTTATCTGAAAACTGAGGCACAAAAAAATAAAACAATTTTTTTCAATTGGTATTAAAAATAATTTAAAAAAATTTTCTCATAAAGGAATGTGTAGTAAAAAAACAACTGCAATAAATTCTTGATGATTCATTGAGTCCCTTTTGTTTTACACACAAGTGCACGGTGGACATCAAACCCACCAACTCCGCAATGAAGACAGCACACTGCACCGCTCCTCCACGATTTGCCTTAAAAGGTCACCGAGCATGATTCATGATGGTAGTCTGAGTATAAATCTTTGTGCTTTGAACCAGCTTTCTACAACTATCAACGTTCGGCTTTAAGTTGAATAGCTGCATATAATTTTATTCAAATAGTCTCCGAAAATACGAGGATGTATTGATATCTAGTTAACCTAGGCCAGTTCCCTGCATAAACAAAATATTGCGTTACCATAGCAACGAACAATAACTTATTACAAGTGTCAGTGTAAAGTTTGACGTCAAAAAAGTAAACCAGAGTTACGCAATAAATTAAAATAAAAAATATGTCCACCGAAATTGTGAAAATCGAAAAATTGGAGTATCGAGCCATCATCAAGTACCTGTTTTTAAAAG
Source organism: Cynegetis impunctata (assembly GCA_030704885.1). Classification (NCBI taxonomy): domain Eukaryota; kingdom Metazoa; phylum Arthropoda; class Insecta; order Coleoptera; family Coccinellidae; genus Cynegetis; species Cynegetis impunctata. Next base: position 215,434 of record JARQZK010003638.1, read on the forward strand.
GGTTGAGAGGTAAGCAGATTTACGAAGATATGCTTAATACCCTTGGTGATCAATGTCCTTCTTATGCGACCGTGAAAAATTGGACTACGAGCTTCAAAAGAGGTAAATTTTCCATTGAAAATGATGACCGATCGGGAAGGCCAGTTTCTGTGTCAGTTCCCGAAAATATCGATGCAGTTCATGACATGATTTTAACAGACCGTCGAATTGGGCTAAAACAGATATCTGAAGCACTGAATATTTCATACGAACGCGTTCATCATATAATTCACGTCAATTTGGACATGAGAAAAATTGCTGCAAAATGGATCCCCAAATGATTGAATGTTGACCAGAAGCGTGCAAGGGTAGTAGCATCGCGTTTGATCTGTGCCCGATTTGAAAACGATGTAGACTTTTTAAATCGAATTGTTACTATGGATGAGACTTGGGTATATTTCTAAGATCCAGAAACAAAGCAACAATCGATGGAATGGCGACACTCTGGTTCTCCAAGACCTAAGAAGTTTCGTCTCCAAAAATCGCCTGGAAAAGTTCTTGCTTCAGTTTTTTGGGATTGTCATGGAGTAATCATGATTGATTTTTTGGATAAGGGTAGAACAATAACTGGTGATTACTATTCGACATTACTGACCACTATAAGGGAAAAAATTAGAGAGAAAAGACGCGGAAAGCTATCCAAAGGTGTTTTGTTTTTGCAGGACAACGCCCCTGCATACAAATCTCATGTTGCCATGCAAAAAATTCGTGATTTCCTCAACTGAAAAAAAGTTTAAAAGGTCGTAAATTTTCTTCCAACGAGGAGGTAATAAAAGCTGTGGAGGTCAGATCCATCACGCTGGAACTCGGTTTGGAAATAAATTGATTTCTACAAACGATGCTAATGAATGTAGTATAATTTATTTTTTCATAGTATCAATAATAACGCGGAGAAACAATAAATTCTGCATAAAATACTAAATTTAAAAAATAATTCAACAAAAAGTTTTGAAAGAAATGCTAAATTGTTTGTAGTCCAATGTAGTAGCAAGATAATCATTCACTTCCGAATCATTTCGTTTGTAGCTACGAAATTTTGAAGCTAATAAAATTTAAATGAGTAAAGATTAAACATTTATTAACTACAATCGATCCTGGTGGTTGAGCTACCTACCAGGCGCGTCCCCAGGTTGCGGATAGGGGTACGCCGTGGTGTCCTCGGATGCTGCGGTTAGGAGCGTGATAAGTGGACTCTGCAGGTATAAAACCCTGGTATGGGTCGACAAAAACGCTTCCGTGGACAAGCTCCCACGTGTTTGTGCCGTGCGTGGCGACCCGTGTCGCTGGATGAAGGACACTTGGCAGTTGAGGGGGCCGAGCCTGCCAACACACTGCTTTGGACTGGATTTCAGCTAGACGGGCGGTCAGGAACTAACCCACTCCTGATCAATCGGCTGTGTCGTACCATCAGAGGTCCGGCAGGGTGAGCCTTTTGGGGGCGGGGGGGCGCTTTAGGGGGCTGGGGATCTGGGATAACGGCGGCCTCGGGATCCCAGTGAACCATCACCCTCGCATCGCGTCGCACGCTTCTGGGGGCTATATTTACCTGGTAGCCTTGGTGATCGTGTGCGTTTGTCGCACGACACCCCCGAATGGGGCTCCGTGGCGGGTGAGGAGACGGGTAAATGAAAATATAAAGCTCTTAATGGATGAAAAAGAAGCCAAGAACAAAGAACCTACCCAGCCTGAAGCAGACTGGATAAAAACCAAACCCCGTAGGGGTAAAAGAATCAGTGGGACAGAGGCCAAAAGGAGAAGGAATGCGCGCGAGGAGGCAGAGCGAGCAGTCTCGACTGCTCACCCCTCTGGACGCACCACCTCACCTCGGCCTCAACCTGCTGCAAAGAGGCCCTCAAGAGTGCCACCACCTAGGAAGGATTATCATCCTACTAGGAAGGATGAGCACCCAAAGGCGGGGCCGACAGCACAGAGGAAGGCTGTGAACCCGCAAGGTGTTCCACCATCTTCTTCCAAAAAACGAAATAGGTCAGGGACTTCCCAGGACTCTACTCCTGGGACTCATAAGAAGACCAGGAAAGGGTCTGGACCGAGACCTGACGTCCCAACCTACAAGGAAGCGGCTCTAAGTCACCTTAGAGTTGCAATAATTGACAAGGAGAACCCCTATGAAAAAATTCCACAGGAAAAAGAGGCCCTTGTCAAAAAAGCGATGACAGAGGAACTGGACCGAACCATCCTGTCCGCCTCTAGCAGCACAACAAAGCCACCAACGTTCCGCTCATGGGCATACTCTGGTGAAATCATCAGAGTTGTCTGTGATGACGAGAGCACACTGGGATGGCTGAAACAAGCAGTGGAAAAACTGAGGCCTGTGGAAGGCGTCACCCTTGCCGTAGTGCAGGTTGGCCAGCTGCCGAGGCTGACAAAGGCCACCCTCTGGATCCCCGTCGAAGCGGATAGCAACCCCGAGGAAAAGGAGGTTGTGACCCGTCGCCTCACGGCGCAAAACCCGCTGGTCATCGTCGAGAGATGGTGCCTCTTCCACTATGAGGCCAAAAAAGACCCGAAAGGACACCTACTCATCTTCGGCATCGGAGATAAGGATATTAAAAAGTTGAGGACGAGGGGGCTGAGAATGAGCTACCTCTTCCAATCTCTTTTGATTAAAATGAAGCCTGAGGAGAGGACTGCTGAAATTCAGCAGCCTCCGATCACGGAAAGGGAGGAAAACAGGAGTATCCTCCCAAAAGAGCCGGAGGCTGGAGAGGGTGAGTCGTTACCTAAGGATGCCGCTATGACACCACTATCAGAAACCCTGAGGTCAAGGAAATGGAAGTCGCCTCCCCCACCTCCTCTATAACTGAGGAGGCAGAGGAAGAGACTAACTGAAACAACCGCACTGCATAGCAATGGCCAGAACACCGCCAAAGGTAACAGTAGTCCAGTGCAATCTGCACCACGGCAGGGCGGCAACAGCTACACTTTGTCGCCGCCTGGACGTGGAGCAGGATACACTGGCACTTATCCAGGAACCCTGGATAGTTAGATCCAAAATATGCGGACTGACAAAACTTAATGGGTGTGTTTTCAGCACTCCCACAAATGAGAAACCGAGGACAGCAGTGTATGTTCCTCGACACATCAAAGCCCAGTCATTGCAACACCTGTCATCCTCGGACCTAACAGCCGTGAAGGTGGAGTGCAACTCAGCAGGCAAAACAACCGTTGTTGTTCTAGCATCAGTGTATCTCCCGCAAGACTCAGCGACCCCACCACCATCGAGGGAAATAGAGAACCTGATAATGTACTGCCGCACCCAAAACTGGGAAGTCATTTTGGGCTGCGATGCCAACGCACACCATGTGACATGGGGCAGCGAGAACAACAACGCAAGAGGCAAGTCACTTTCTGATTACATTATCGGTAGCAACCTTCACATTATCAACAAAGGCTGTACACCGACATTTATTAACTCTAGAAGTCAAACTATAATAGATATAACGGTAGCTTCATCTCGTATATCCAATTCAATCCTAGGATGGCATGTATCAGATTCTGTTACCATGTCAGACCACCGATGGATAAATTTTGAAATAAACCTTACTAAAGCGCCCAAAAAACTACTCAGGGACCTCCGGAGGACGGACAGAGATAAATATCGACACCGACTGCAGGAGGTTCTAGAGGCAGTTGATGGAAGAACGCCAAAAAATAATGGCCAAATTGAACAACAAGTGAATTGTATTCAAAAAGCCGTGAGAAAAGCCTTCGAAGAATCCTGCCCCTTAAGAGCCGCCCAACAGCCCGGCGAAGCCACGAAGTGGTGGAGCCGGGAGCTAGGTGACCTCAAGAAGATGGCTAGGAAATCATTCAATCGAGCTAAAATGACAAAACTTGCCTCAGACTGGAACCAGTACAAGAAGTATTTGAGGCAGTTCAAAAAACTAGTTAGACAAAAACAAAGAGAAGAATGGAGAGCCTACTGTGAGGAAGTCGAAGACTACTCAGAGGCCGCTAGGCTTTGTAAAATCCTTGCTAAAGATCGAGACACAAATTTAGGTCTACTGAAGAAAGAAGACGGCACCACAACTGCTGATCTTCGTGAAAGCCTAGAGTTGCTTATGCAAACTCACTTCCCCTATTCCGTGGTCACAAAAGGGAAGGAATGGCCAACTGAAACTGAAACAGAACCATCAAACTTGGAGTGGCAGCAAGCCAACCAAATAGTTACTGAAGACAGAATAGGCTGGGCAATACAGACCTTCTCACCCTTCAAATCACCAGGCATTGACGGCATTTACCCTGCCTTGCTACAGTGGGGCTTGGGCGAATTAATGCCGCACCTGATGAGGATGTTCAGGACGTGCTTGGCGCGCCGGTACATACCACAGCCTTGGAGGGAGGCGAGGGTGGTATTTATTCCTAAGACAGGTAGAATGGATTACACCACACCCAAAGCATATCGACCAATTAGTCTGACCTCGTTTCTGCTGAAAACAATGGAGAGACTATGCGAACGATACCTAAGGGATGCTATTTTGAATACACAACCACTGCATCCCAACCAGCACGCATATACCCCAGGCAGATCAACCGACACAGCCCTCCATCTGGTTGCTGGTCGGATTGAGAAATCGTTGGACAACAAAGAGTCCACCCTGGGGGTGTTCATAGACATCGAGGGTGCGTTTGACAAAACCACCTTCCCCAAAATTGAATCCGCACTGGCAGACACAGGTGTTCCCCAGACTGTCAGGGGCTGGATCTCAAACATGCTCTCAAAAAGAGCTGTTAGAATCAGTGTAGACAACATCGTCGTCAGGGAAATGGTCGCGAGAGGCTGTCCGCAGGGGGGTGTCCTATCTCCGCTGCTATGGAACTTAGTTCTCGACAGCCTCTTGCGCCGCCTCTGCGATGAGTAATTCTACTCAATTGCATACGCAGATGACTTAACGATACTGCTAAGTGGAAAATTTGAAGGAGTTCTGTGTGACAGAATGCAGGGAGCCCTGAGAATAATCGAAAGATGGTGTGAAGAGAACTCTCTATCAATCAACCCCAGAAAGACGGAGATGGTTCTCTTCACAAAGAAAAGGAAACTGGGGCCATTAAAAGCACCTGTTCTCCTAAACACAGAATTAAGTTTCACGTAGAGGTCAAATATCTGGGAGTGACCTTTGACGCCAAACTCACTTGGAATCTTCACCTGGAGAGAAGACTAAAAAAGGCACACATCTCCTACGGACAGTGCCGCAGGATCATGGGGAAAACCTGGGGACTGAAACCCAGGGTGGTCATGTGGATATACACTGCCATCGTGAGACCGATGATAGCCTATGGAGCCGTTGTCTGGTGGCCTAAAAGCCAACAGGCAACAGCAAAACTCAAGCTTGGGCAGATACAAAGGACCGCGTGTCTAAGTGTGACCGGAGCTATGCGAACAACACCAACTAGGGCAATAGAGGTGATGCTATGCCTGCCACCTTTGGATATTTATCTACAAGAAGTGGCCTTGGCAACTATGGCACGCCTTGAGACTATTGGTATAAAGCCAGAAGTAGGATGTGGGGAGACTAGACGTCGCCTGTGGCTTGAGGCTACTAACACGATGCCCCTGCTACAGGTTAAGGCAGACAGCATTCCCCCGTTATTTGTTTTTGATAAACCCTACTCAATACACACAAACAGTGGAAATGAGACCTCCGATGAAGAAACGATCAATATTTTCACGGACGGATCAAAGCGAGAAAAAGGAGCAGGCTGTGGAATATATTCGAGACACCTGCGATTTCAACTTAAGTGGACCATGGACAAATGTGCCAACATAGTTCAGACAGAGCTAACGGGCATAACCATAGCCGCGAACGAGATTGCTCGTAGGAACATAACGAACAAAACCATTAAAATCTACACAGATAGTAGACAATCGTTACTGGCCCTGAAGAATCATAAAATAACTTCACAGTCACTATGGGAATGCCATCAAGCACTTGCGGGTGCAGCCCATACAAACCAAATTATGGTGTGCTGGGTTAAAGGCCACTCGAGATGCAATGGCAACAAAAAAGCTGACGAATTGGCTAGAAAAGCAGCCGGCCTGAACATATTCGGTCCTGGCCCTTCCAGCCTACTACCGCTGACAGCAAAGTCACAAATGATGAAGGAGAACACCCATCAAAAATTCAAAATCCTATGGGATGAAACAACCACCTGCAGACTTGCCAGGGAACTTTTAAATTATCCCAATAAAGATGCAGCAATGACTTACCTGTCGATGCCCAGAGGAAAACTATGCAATGTCGTGGGAATTTTAACGGGACACTGCCAACTTCGGAAGCCCTTATTTAATATGGGATTAAGCGACACACCTCTCTGCAGAGGCTGTGAACAGGAAGACGAGACAGTACAGCATGTCCTCTGTGAATGCCCCGCTGTCTTGTCACTCCGAGAATCCATTCTGGGTGAACGGTGGCCAATTTTAGCCACCTTGAGGGAAATCCCCCTAGGTGCAATCACCCTCTTTTTCAAACGACTGGGATGGTTGGGAGCCTAGGCTGGTGATGTTCCCGGGGAGGATGCACAAAGGGCCCAATGGGGCCTAAGTGCTGTGGTCTCGACTGCACTCCCAAAAATACAGAATACAGAAACTACAATCGATCTAATCGATTGTGGTTCAATTTGTTTATCTCAAACATATCTCTTTCCAAGTTCTACTACAAAAACAATCGACACAATCGATTAGATCGATTGTAGTTAATAAATGTAATCTTTCTCATTTAAATTTTGTTAGCTTCAAAATTTCGTAGCTACAAACGAAATGATTCGGAAGTGAATGATTATCTTGCTACTACATTGAACTACAAGTAATTTAGCATTTCTTTCAAAACTTTTTGTTGAATAATTTTTTAAATTTAGTATTTTATGCAGAATTAATTGTTTTTCCGCGTTATCATTGATACTACAAAAAAATAAATTATACTACATTCATGAGCATCGTTTGTAGGTAAAAATAAAAAAATAAAAATCAATTTATTTCCAAACCTGGTTCCAACGTGATGGATCTGTGGAGGTCTGGTTTGCAGAGCAAGAAGAAACATTTTTTTTGAAAGGTCTAGAGACGTTGCAGGTTCGTTGTAATAAATGTATACAATTAAGAGGAGAATATGTTGAGTAATAATATATTTTGACATTGAAATTTTGTTTGGTTCTATAGTAGGCTAAGAATTTTTCAATATATCCTCGTAGGTCTTCATTCGAATAAATTTTCGACAAACTATTTGACGATTGCTCACATCCAGTGCAGATTTTGTATTGTCGAGCTATTGCTGAATCAGCAAATTAACTCAAAATTAAATATTAAGCATTTGCTACTATTGTTGATGGATTATAATTTTATAATACTTTGATCAGCTAATATTGTTTATTAAAAAAAATGATGTGCTGTCTCAGTCTGTGATTGCAGGCCTAATAGCTATTCTACCAGACAATTTGGGGAACTTAAAAAAAACTTATTTTGAAAAGAAATATGTAAGATTGATCAACTATTAAATACTTTTCTAAACTAAAATATTTTCGATGGTATCATTAACAGGTAACTTCATGAAGTGAAAAAACTTCTGACGCAGTATTAAATACAGAAATGCTATTAAGCATGCAAAATTGTCATAAAATGGTGACTTTATTTTGTCATTCAACAAAGAGCAACAATGGAAATGACAAAAGAGGTTCGTGAAGTAGTTTTTCATTTCCTCTGTATTCTGCATATTTTAATGCAACTTCTGGAAAATCAAAATAGAATGGATTGCTTCCATACTATTATCATTTTTTGCTGATGAGTAGAGTTTTTCAGAGAAAGAACTTTGTTTTTTTCTTTCCATTTTTACATTGACCTAATCATGTGAGAGTTGTAATTATGCCTCGCGTTGCAGTCGCTCGCTGTTTTGACGTCATCGCATATACAGCTATAACCGAAATTACTAAGTTCATTATCGAGGTGATTTATAATAAATATCCTATATATCCATTTGCGAATATAGATAAAGTTTTGAGCTACTTTATGTGTAAATTTTTTTTTCAAATTTGTGTAGAAAATCTGAACTATCAAATTACCTTAATCCCGATGTCATACGATCATAAATGGAAGAGTAATTCTATTGGTTTATAACCTCCAAAACATTGTTTTTCAAATCCTACTTCATCTATTAAATTTGGGATCGGAAATCTATAAATCTCTAGGAAGAGGATTCACTATCAGTCATTGCCTGTGATGTCTATAAAAAAGGCACATTTTCATTAACAAATTATTTTTTTTTGAAGAATTTCAAATTAGTGGCGTCTTTAATATCATAAGAACAACAATTTTCGATTCATACATTTTTTGAATTTTTATTAACAATTTGCGTTTGTCGATGTGAACCTCAGTTTCTTTATGTGATATACTTTTTATTGATGTATTTTTCATACAGCGAAAGTTCAGTTTTAGTTGGACATAAAATGGTTAAGTAATCTGTATTTCTAGAAATATACACACTGATATACATTATACTCAATTTTGCAATCAAATTATGAAATTTATGTAGATGAAGGCGGCAAATTAGAATCCATCGAATGGTAATTTTTATTATTGTCGATGCATTTGTATGGACGGGTCTGGTCAAATCGCCGTTGTTTCGAACGGATTCTCAGCCATGGCAAAAATTATTAAACTATTATAAACATAACTGTCAAGTTAACTGTAGCTGTCACACACTTTGTTTTGTTTTTGGGGTTATAATATGGATGTTTATATTCTCTTCATAACTATATAAATCTATTTTTACAGCGTAAATATAAAATCAAGAAATTTTTCTATTAATTTGATAAATATCTGTTTAGGAAAAATTTCTATTGGTAATGGTAAGGTAAAAGAGTACCACAAAATGACATCATTTCAGTGGTAAGTGCAGCAGAGGTCTAGTAAAACATAGCAGTAAAGATTTGGCACCTTGTGGGTGGATATATCTATCAAGATGTCACAACTTCATTCTAATGCCCAGCACCTTCAATTGAAAATATCTGTTTTTGTCTTTTCTCATCTCTTTAATTCTTCATTATATATATATATATATATATATATATATATATATATATATATATATATATATATATATATATATATATATATATATATATATATATATATATATATATATTATATATATATATATATATATATATATATATATATATATTATTATAATATATATATATATATATATATATATATATATATGCACGTTGTTATCATTATTTTTCTCCCATCAAAAATAATTTTTTTCGACTAAAAACAGTGACCTGCAATTTTTTCTTGAGAATAGAGATTTACCTGTATACAAGTGACTGATAGTACCAAAATCTTACTTGTGTATAGAAAAATTGGCCATAGCTAAATGTCGAAGAGTCCAAAATTCAATTTAATTATCCCAACAATGTTTGGGAAAAATAATAAATTTATTTCATCCATCTTCAAAACTGTATTCCCTTTTTGATCGAAGGTAATTTCATTATGATGGATGAGACCAATCATATACTTCATTGCTTTATCAGAACAAATAAATGTTTATGCTTTTATGATGAATATTCTACAATTTCACAACAGTGATTGGTGCATCATTATTTTCAGCATATATATATATATATATATATATATATATATATATATATATATATATATATATATATATATGCTGAAAATAATGATGCACCAATCACTGTTGTGAAATTGTAGAATATTCATCATAAAAGCATAAACATTTATTTGTTCTGATAAAGCAATGAAGTATATGATTGGTCTCATCCATCATAATGAAATTACCTTAGGTGTTATCTTGAATATATTTTTATCTCTTTGTAAGTAAGTTAGAAAGCTATCAACATTGTATCCTTACAGGAAGGTTAATAAAAGAAATTCAGGCAAAAAACAACGGATTTTTATGCCAGCGCAGGACCACCCCCTAAAGACTTTCGTGGTAAGTTTTATTTTTTATATCAATTTTTATATGGCAGATAACTCTCAACCTCAAGCGAAACCCACATATCGAAATGCTGATTAAACATTTCAACTCAGTTATTTATACAATTAATGTCCTCAGAACTAGAGTTGACTTTCCAACTTTGAAAATTACTTATTATTCAAATTTCCAGTTCATCTTATCATATGGTATAATTTTTCAATAGCTATATATCATTTTAGAAATATGTGAAACAAATTAATGCTGATTATTACAGTACTAGTATGCTGTATGTTTCAAATATACTCATCATCATTTCCTCAAATAAGTTATGGAATAATTTTCTTAAAAAATATATATAAGGTTATGCTTTTTGATAAGTTTTTAAGAGTAGTGACAAAACTGTTACCGTCTTTGTAGTATTGGATTTTGAGGTTGTTACTGCGAAAATGCCGTATTTTGGTGTTCTTGTTCTAGATAGCTGTATCAACTTTCTTCTATCTATTTTTAAAGTTTATTTAAGCATTCTATCAATATTTCCTATTTTACTGAAGGGTTTGCTGTGAATTTGGTATCATCTGTATAGTTAATAATCATTTATGTATGTAGTCAGCCAAGTCCGAGAGGTACATAATGAATAACATACTACTATCAGCTAAGCCCTGCGATACTACGCAAAGCACATCAGAGTCACTAGAATAGCACGCTTCTGCAGCCAATCTCCAATTTCTTTAAAAAAAAATCCCATTTTTCTGTGATGTTAAAAATAGAAAAAAAAATTTTTTATGTGAGATTCATGTAGAAAAAAAAATATACATATATTTGAAGTTTTTTTTTCATGTGATGTATATTTTTTGTTTATTTGAAACAGGCGATTGAGATTTGAAAAAAAAATTATGTTTCGTCACGAAATTCGTCTCAGTGCTTTCGCTCCCTCCTGTGCAGTTCCAGGATTCGGTATAAATGCGACTGTGATAATTTTCTGAGCATTTGGTTTGTATCCCAGTGCCAAGCTGGCTTGATATATTTTAGGTACTATCAGGTATATTCATCCCTGTAACAATAGTGTGTAATCCCGGCAATTTATATGGTTCAAATGTCCTAACAGTCCATTTGATAGATGTCTTTTGTCAATTCTCTGTAGAACCTCTTGGAGGAGGTTCTAGTCTTAGAGTTCGGAAGCCTCTGGTAAAGAGTTTATGATTTGTTTAGCCCGAAAGTGTATCTTGTGCAGTTGTTCCAGTTTTCTTCCCTATTAATTTGTTTGCCGCTATTTGGTTTTTAAGGGTCTGTAACATTATCTGATGTCCCTTTAAGAGAATTATTTGGAGTATTGCACCTTCATGAGTACATTCGGCATCTTCACAGTGTTTCCTCCATGAGTCGCTCTTGGCCCTTCTGAGCATGTTGTATTGTGGGGGGTGGGGGACAGTCTTGTATATATCCCACTTCCCTTTGCTTTTACCTATATTGAATATCCTTCATTTGTTCCACAAAAGCATATTTCTGGTAATATCTGCTGACTGTGAGACGAGTATCGATAAATGCTGGCCCTACTAGGTGTGTTCTAAAGCCATCCCACTTCGTTATCCGGGAATTGAAATATGTGTTACAATATAGGAACTAAAATCATGAACTGGGGAGGTGCGCAAAATATCAAATACTACGAAAAATAAATTTCTACATAAAAATTGCGGTAGTTAATGAAGAGGGTTTAAACCACCAACTTCCCTATAATGTAACTCAATTTGGAGGGGGGTTGGTAGTGCAAAAGCGACATCCTAGAAAACTGAAATTTGCATCAGTAGTTTGAATTGTATTCTGTTTTGATACATTTCCATTGACTGAAATGTGTGTGATTTTATATGAAGTTCAAATGATTGTTCATATATTTTCGGAAAAGTGTATAAAACACAAAATAATCACTGCCGCCAATTTCACATCTAAATCTATTTCTGAATCCTTCAATTTTTGTAGCTAACAGTTATGCGATATATGCGATATTGAAGAGATGGTTAATTGGTATATTTGCAAATCATGTTTTTTTCATCACTAAGTTTTCTTAAAACATGTAGCAGTGTTATTGTTATTACGTACTTATTGAATATTAAAATATTAGATATGATCGACTGCATGAACAATATATAATATATAACTATGTTTCTAATTTATTTTCAGTAATTATTGTAACAAAAAATTACCGGGTTTTCATTAAAAAAGTATAAAAAATTTTCTTTGAATAATCACGATTATTATTATTGATTTAATCAATTTTCCAAAGGTAACGCAACGAATACCAAGAAAACTATCTCGCTCCCAAATCAGCGATGAGCATGTGGAAATTGGAATATCCGAATCAGATTCAACTGAAATAAAAGAAATTCTTGATCCACTTACTGAATTGGCCTTACACCATATGGATCCCCTCTCTAAAATACTGAAAGAGGTGAGTATGTATATCAGGTTATAATGTTTTATTTTTCATCAAAACTGGTAATTTCAGAATGTTGAAATGAAAATACACACTATCGATGAACCAAAATCAACTCCATTAACAATTTGGAATAATAAGAAAACCTCAATTTTAAGTAAATATACAACCTCCAATAAAATATCAGTGTCAAGTTATTTGCCAGATGGTGATAAAAGTGAGTATTTTTCATTACTATCACGAATGAGTAATTCTCTCTCTCTCTATATATTTATATATATATATATATATATATATATATATATATATATATATATATATATATATATATATATATATATATATATATACCTATATATCAGCGTTACTGAAAGTGTGCTTCGCGGAGCCCCGGTGCTCCGCAAAGCCTCCGGTAGGGCTCCGCCGGCAGTCATAATTAAATGTATACATCTATTAAAGTGGAACCTATGTATATGAATAAAGTTACCTAAGATACAAATAAAGTACCAAAACGGAACGCTGACTAATAGGTTTTGAGGATACATAGGTACACTTAAATTTAATATGTATATTGTTAAGTAAGCGCCCGACCTATTACATCGCCTTCATTAGCTCCCAGACTGTAAGCAATAAAATAATAAATAAAAATCTGCAAAGCATCTTTCAACAGTGACACTTTCGAACGATACATTTTCGCGCCGGATTGGGGATCTCGCAGGATACATAAAACAAAAACTGATTGCACATCTTCAAAATAACACATTCGTCTTGTAAATGGATCGACTGATGTTGCTTAACTGTCATCGCTGCCTACTAAACCTACTAGAGAAGAAGTTTTTAAAACGACTAACATATTTTTTGAAGTAATCCAACTTGATTGGAATGATTGCATCGATATTTATACTGATGGAGCCAAAATAATGACAGGTAGAACAGCAGGAAAAGTATCACGAATAAAAATTAAATCGCCAAATTGTAGCTCCAGTCTTTGCATCCTGCATCGAAAATCACTGCCAAATTTGAAATTGGTTCTTGATGAGGTCGTAAAAATAATTAATTTCGTCAAATCACGTCCACTGCAATCCCGATTATTATCAATATTATGTAAAGATTATGGTAACAATAATCAAACATTACTGTGAAGTGGTTGTCTCGGGTTAAAACTTTTGACAAGACTTTTTGAACTAAGAACAGAATTATAAGCTTTTGTTACAGATATTCTTTTCAATTTGAAAGACCTGTTGACCGATAAAACCGGTTATTCAAACTGGAATTTTTAGCAGACATGTTTGGAAAACTTAACGAATTAAACCTGTCACTACAAGGAAAACAGAAACAGTTTTCAATGCTAACGAGATAACCCCCTTCAAAAGAAAATTAGATTTTTGGATTACTTGTTTTGGTAAGAGAGAAATAGAATGCTTTTCATTGCTAAGTGAGTTCCTTAGTCACCTTAGTCTTAGTGATACAGAAGTACTTCAGAATGAAACATATGTTGAATTGGTGCAACATTTCAATAATCTGCGAGCGGCTTTTGAATCTTCCTTTCCTGAAGAACAGAATATGAAACTGAAAATGAACTCATGGGTTGAAAACCCTTTTTCATCCAAATTGCAGAAGACTGAAAATATGTCAAATCAGATACATTAATCATATTTAGAAATGTCATCGGACACAAGCATGGATTCATTGTTCAAAACAATTTCACCGGTATTTTTGGGTTCGTGATGAATATCCACAACTTGCCAAAAAGGCTTTGAATGTTCTTCTGTCGTTCCCAACAACGTACTTGTGTGAAACAGGATTTTCAGCATATACAGCTACAAAAACAAAATACAACAATAAATTTGACGCCGAATCAGACATGAGTACTCAACTTTCTTTTATCAAGCCTGACATCACCCAGTTGATGAGGAATAGAAACCAATTTCATTCTTCTCATTAGATGAACTCAATTATATCATTTGCTTACTAACTTACTACTTACTGTATAAATCTTTTTTTGTATGATTATTGATAAACAATACGCATATAACTGATTTCGCTTTTAGTTTAGGTTTAGGGCTCCATTGAAAATTCAGTTCTTCAAAAGGGTTCCGTCACAAAAAAAGTTTGAGAACCGCTGCTATATATATATATATATATATATATATATATATATATATATATATATATATATATATATATATATATATATATATATATATATATATATATATATCAGGCGCGGATCCAGAGGGGGGGAACTGGGGGAACGTTCCCCCCCCAAATGTCCCGAGCCCCACCTAATTGTTTTGGTTGGGAACTACTCGATTCACAATTACCCAAAATACCAGTACCTTTTGGCTTGAATATATGAAAGTTCCTCCCCCAAAAGTCAGGCCTGGATCCGCGCCTGATATATATATATATATATATATATATATATATATATATATATATATATATATATATATATATATATATATATATATGTTTCCATCGTATGTGACACCGATGTCAAAATTCACAACATTTTACCTTAAAGGATAAATGGGTATTCCGAGTCTCATGAATCTAGAGGATTGATTTGATTAAAATTTATTTTTCAAATGAATTTCCCAACGTATTAATATCTTTAGCATACACGCTGCGCCTGTTAAGCGCAGATAAATATTCATTTTCAATATATATATGTGCATAATAAAGTATAAACTTTCAAATAAAACACACTTGGCTTAAGTTTCACTATATAAAAATAATTAGATACTGTATTTAGCAGTAAAGGATAGTCGAAATGTTTCGAGTTATGAAGAATGAATATATATATATATATATATATATATATATATATATATATATATATATATATATATATATATATATATTCATATAGAATATAGAATTATTCTTGCGACACTTGCCTGTGTCTTATTTTCTCTTGTTAGCATTAAATGGCTTTTTAATTATGAAAAATCGATTCTATTAATTAGCTTACGTTTCGTCACGAGATTCGTGACTTTGTCCAAACTTTTGAAAGATCAAAATAAAAAACAGGATATATTACTGAAATACCTGGAAAAAATAGATTAATTTCTTCAAACCAATTTTGGTTTTGAAAGGGTGTCAACCTAGGAAGCAATCTGCTCCCATCGAAGAGATATATGTTTCTGGACAACGGAAGAGAAGCGTTGGTTGCGTTTTTGAATGTAGCGGAAGCATTAGACACTGTTCAACATAAACAGATGCTGAAGGCTCTGCGAGATATGGGAATGAGAGGAACAGCTAGGGATCGCATGTCGAGCTATTTTAATGAACGTTAGCGTTGTGAGATGCCACAGGGCTCTGTACTCGGTATAATTCTTTTTATTATATAAATAAATAGTATACTCACCATGTATATAGATGGTAAAATTTATAGTTTTGCGGATTACACTGTTGTATCGTATCAGGACGAATAATGGCAGGTTGTAAAAAAAGCAAAAATGATTTTAAGTATTCGATGCATTTAGCGATAAGATGTTGACTATCAACTACAATAAAACATGTTTCCTTCCCTTCAGTTGTTATGTCAATAACACGCCAACGTGCAAGAAAATAAAATTAACAAAAACTCATAGAAAACTGGCAATATCAAAAAGAACACACAAAATATCTTGGAATAATAATTGATAGGAACTTGATATAGTATGATCATATTAATGGGATAGTAACTGCTATGCGAAGTCTTTTATATAAATTCAGATATCTGAGACGCATTTTAGACTTTCCTAGATTTAAATTGGTGTATTATTCACTAGTAGTGTGTATGAAATGCTCTGCTGGGATGCAGCAGAAGATTATCATTTGAAATAGTTGTAGAGGCTGCAAAAAAGTTTTTTAAAAATTATATGCTTCTTACCGCTATCTGCAAAGTACCTTTTCAGTTCGTCAAAGAGCCGAGGAAAGTGAAGAGTAATTTCAGCATCTAGTAATAAGGCGACGGTAGTTTCCAATTCATATTTTTAATGCGAAAAAATTTTATGTTTAGCTAATAATGAATTAATGAATAGTCACGCGTAAATCTTGTTGCAAAATCTATACGATCTATTAATTAATTCCTAAGAATTGGCAAACAGCATTTTGAAAAATACTAATTTACATAATAAAAACTGATCATTATTCTTATTTAAGTTTCAAATAATAATAAAATGATAATGCACTACTTGTATTCAACACAATAATAAAAAACTCTAGTGAGAGAGTTTGTCAACTTTTGTAAATTACAATAAACATATATTTATACTTCACTTCCTTGCCGGCTTCTTACGTATCCATTCGCAACCTTCCTCTATTCCGATCTAGCTAGAGCTAGATCTAGATCTATATTAAAATTTCACCTAGAGGTGAAATTTGAATATACTTCTTATATATGTGTATTAATTTTTTTTTCATTCAACAATTATCTATTTCCTTCAAGTTGTTGTTAAAAACCAAAACTCTGTTGTGGACAAAGTTCAAAATCGGCTTGAACAATTGGACTGGTGTGAAGACACGTTCAAGAAGAAACTAGAGCTCACTCAAGCTGAGTACATAGATAGAATTGATATGTTAAATAAAGAACTTGTATCAGCGTGGAACTCCGAACAACGAGTAAAAGCTGTGAAAATAGTCATACAATGTACCAAATTACTTGCAGACACAGATGTTATGTCATTTTATCCAAGTAAATTCGTGCTGATCACCGAAATTCTTGATATATTTGGCCATTTTGTTTATGATCGCTTGAAACACATTGCTGAAACAAAGTGAGTAAAACAAATTATGGTTCATTTTATCTTGCTTAATTAAAATTATTTTAAAGTTAGGTTTCTTCGTTCATGAAAATATTGGAAAATTAATTAATTATAATTAGTGGTTTCTATATATGCAGTGTGTTGCTATACTGGAGTCTGTTTTTCGATTAACATAGAATTTCGAATGTTCCTTACTACATAAACCAATAATTGGCGGATATTTCAAAAATTCGAATTCTGCATTTCAAAAAATATTTGAAATTAAATTATATGGACAGTTATAAATTCACAAAGTATTCAATCGTGACCTTTTGAATCTTCGAATAGACATACCTGCCAACATGTGTTGCACATCCCCATCAACCCAGCTTAATGGACCTGTATTTTCTGTATTTATTTCCATTTTAAGTAAGTTCATTATATAACCTGAAGATTGACTTATATCTGACAGCAGTCTGCTAGATGTATTTATAATTATAATATATAGTAAACATACTAATTTTAATTTTGTAATATTTTCAATTATCTTATAGCAGAAAATTCATCAATTCATTATTTCTTCACGTCAATTGAAGTGATGAATATAAGTCTAGTTATTACTTAAAAGTAGTTATAACACCAACAATCGATAATCGCAGAGTTGATCCTGAGTATATACTTTTTCTCTGAATAAATTTTTGTATTGTTTTTTCAGCTGCCATTTTGAAGTCTTTTACCATAATTTAATGTATCTCTGCTCATTTTTAATATATTTAAATTGTAATCTAAAAGCAAAATTAGGGAAGGTATTAATTATAGGTGATTTGCACTATATCGGATCTCTAAATAATACAGTCACTGGAAACACTATTAATTATAATTAATTTTTCACTCCACGCATCACAACGACATGTTTTTATTTTTATCATGTCTAAACTCATTGTTTAGCATGTCTGAAAAGTATTTTATTTTATGAATTATATATTCTTATATATTATCTCCCTGTCGAGTGCACTATCCTGATATTCTGATTCCGATTCTTTTGTAGAACAGGTAGTAACAAAACTACCATTTTACCCGACAATTTTACACCTGATATGATATCGGACACTGCTAAAGAAACTTGTTTGAATTGGTTTCACAAAATAGCTTCAATAAGAGAACTCGTCCCTAGATTATATGTTGAATTGGCCATCATAAGATCTTACAGTTTCATATCAACTAAGTAAGTATGAAAAGTTCGACCTAATGTTAAGATATCAAAACATTAAATGTCACGCTTTATTCTAAACTCATGAACTGTATATTGAATTTTAGTGTATTGCCTTATTATTGGCTCTTGCAAGTTAATTTTTCATTATTGAAAAGTTTCATAATCATAAATGAGATTTTTGTTATAGGGAAGGACCAGATGCACTATTTAGAATTACAAAGATGATCAATGGCATTGGAAATCCTTTAGTAGCTATTTATGCAAGATGTTATTTATGTAAAATTGGCCAGACCTCAGCTATTTTCAATTCGAATAACTTGTATGTGCTAGAGAATTGGCAATATATTATCGAAAATTATCATCACGTATGAAATGAATTGTATTAATTGAATAAATGTGAAAATAGTAACGATCTTTGAACATTTGTAGAAGGCATTAAAAATATTGTATATATTCTTATCATATATTTAACCTTTGTGATTTTTTATTGCATTTATGACCGGCCTATCATGTAAGAATTATCATTCATAGATGCTGTTACTGTACAAAAGTATTATTAATTGAATATGATTATAAAATAATTATTCTAGATTTGTGCAACTCTCAGAGATCTTTATTATTTAATTTTAGTAAATTAATCTATTTATATTTCTAATACTCTTCAACAATAATTTTAGCTCTTCAATTCAGGAATGAAAGCAGCTATCAAAAGGGAAGAGATATCTGTTGATAAATACTTGGATCTTTATTCTCCTGCTTTAGATTTCATTATGGAAATTATAGTTAATAATGCTCCAGATGATATACTAGATAAAATATTCTACCAGTGTATACAAAAAGCAAAAAGGTTAGTTATTTTTCTCCATATAAAAAAAAATTAAAAATAATTTTTATTTTCAGTTCATTGATATTGAACACAATCCTTTCGGTATTCAAACCAAGCTTTGTAGCGAATAGAACTGTCGAATTTTTAGAAATGATTGGACAGTGTGCCGAAGAAGGGTATCCAGTTTCTAATCTCCTCTGTTCACTAGGACATTCGTTAGGAAAATATCCTCCTTCTACAGAGCAGAGAAAACCAATTTTGCGAAATATTGGAAAATATAGTAACGCTTTTAATGACTTGAATGATTATATAAGTTACGTAGAAGCTTGGATGCCATTTATAGCAAAAAATTTTAAGGTATTCATTTCTTTTTTACAAGGTGGGCCAAAAGGAGTCATCCGATGTTGTTTGGCTCTCATTTTTTTTCTAAAAGAAAAACTTCGATTCTGTTTCTTGATTATGTTTATTTGAACCTTTAGAATTTTATTGGTCAAGTCGACAAGATGATATCGACCAAATGGGCGCCGTCACAGTTGATTGCTATACGGGCTCGTTTTATGGCATTTTTCATCACTTCGGCGAGAACTTTGGGCGACAGATTCTCGCACTCGTACCGAATGTTGTCCTTGAGGGCTTCCAAGATCTCGGGTTTGTCCACGTAAACACGGGACTTTAAAAAACCCCACAAAAAAATTTCTGGAACGGTTAAATCGGGCGATATTGCGAGCCAGTGCAAATCGCCAAAATGAGAGATGAGGCGACCCGGGAACGCCGCCTTCAGAATATCGGATGTGGCTCTCGCAGTGTGTGCCGTTGCTCCGTTCTGTTGGAACCACATGTCCTCCAGTCCTAATTCGTTCAATTGCGGCAGAAAAAACTAGGTTAACATGGCCCTATAGCGCGCACCGTCCATTGTTGTTGCTTGACCAGCGGCGTCCTCGAAAAAAAATGGCCCGATGACTCTTCCAGCGTGAACAGTGCACTATGCAGTCACTTTGAGGGGGTTTAATGGCTCCTCGTGCATCATTCGTGGATGTTCGGTGCCCCAGAAGCGATAGTTTTGCTTGTTCACGTACCCGCTGAGGTGGAAATGAGCCTCAACGCTCATTATAATTTTTGCCGAAAAATCGTCCACTTCGTCCTCGGAATTAAGGATGGCTTGGGCGTAGGTTACACGCGTTTGGCGGTCGACAAGCAGCAGCAAATGCACGGAGTGGACTTTGTACGGGAACATGCGCAGGTCTTTGACCAAAATTCGCCTTAAGGACGACCGGCTGATGCTTAATTACGAGGCACGTCGTCTGATCGATGTTTCTGGCGATAGCTCGACATCCTCGGCAACAGCGGCGATATTCTCGGCAGAACGGGCGCTCCGGGACCGGCCACTCTTGGCAGCGTCTCGTATGGTTCCATACTCTTCAAGGTTGGTGGCCAAACGGCGCAGTGTTTGCGCAGTCGGTGCCGGAAGACCGGGGAATCGGCGGCAGAATTCGCGCAAAAAAATAGACACGATTATTCCGCGTTTTTGGGGAAGGTATCGCTCCATGGCTTGTTCACTTGTATTCTACATCTGTCTATTTCACAAATGTCGAAACAGATTTGACATTGGCCGCCATTTGCAAAAATAAGAGCATCTTCCAATAGGGTGATTTCTTTTGGCCCACCTTGTATATGTTCAGTGATTTCATACATAACTGTTCATGTTTAATATTAAACATTTCGGAGGTTTCTTTGCATCACTAATTATCTTCAAAATGTAGTGCGTCGCAAATAAATACTGAGGAAGGAGGCAAAGACCTCCGAAACGTTTAATATAGGAGAATTTTAATATCCTGGAACCTCAAATATCTGCATATATATATATATATATATATATATATATATATATATATATATATATATATATATATATATATATATATATATATATATATATATATATATATATATATATATATAAATATATATATATATATATATATATATATATATATATATATATATATATATATATATATATATATATATATATATATATATTGTCTTCAGTCTGGGATAGATAAATAATTGCATCGTTTTTTAAAGATATTTCACGTTGAAAATGTTTTTTCTTCTAAATTTCAGGTTCGAGAAATCAATACAATGCTCGGAGATATAATTTCTCGGGTATCAGGCAGAACGGACTGTGATAA
Source organism: Cynegetis impunctata (assembly GCA_030704885.1). Classification (NCBI taxonomy): domain Eukaryota; kingdom Metazoa; phylum Arthropoda; class Insecta; order Coleoptera; family Coccinellidae; genus Cynegetis; species Cynegetis impunctata. The sequence goes on from JARQZK010003638.1 coordinate 236,818, forward strand.
TTACGTGAATCAGTTAAAAAACATAGTGAAAACTATTGTTCAAGATGTTGAAGATTTCGAGGCTCTATTCATGGTGGTAATTAATTAAATTATTTAATCCTCGTTAAGCGGAATAGTTGTTTAGTGAAATATTTTTTCGTATGCTGTTTTGCAATATCTTATATGTATAAGACTGTATAATGCGTACTAAGAAAGTATTCTTCAGTATGAGCTATCACTAGAAAATGGATAACTGAATGAGATATCAAAGTAAATACACATTACACTTATCTAAAATCTACATTGACTCAAGTCACAGAATAACAATAATAATTTTTTTTTAAATTATTGGCTCTGCGACTTCGAAGACAAAAGCCCATCAAATTATAAGGTCGTTTCAATAGTTAGTTATGTTTAATCGTATGATCCTGAATTCTCATTGCCAATAAATCAAAATTGAGCTATATTTTTCTTGCATCGAGAATATATTATATATCTCTGGGTCTGCCGAATATATTTTTATTACAGTCTTTGAAGCACAACTTTTTTCCAATATACCTACTTCATATTGAAGATTACCAAACAATTAACAAACTTACGATCAACGGTAGAAGAATTTGAATCGTACTTAATAGACAATTTTTGAATTCCAATTGTGCAACATTTTCTAATGTGATATAGATCACCTAAATCGCATCTAATAT
>JARQZK010003638.1:242500-362500 GCA_030704885.1 Cynegetis impunctata
ATATATATATATATATATATATATATATATATATATATATATATATATATATATATATATATATATATATATATATATATATATATATATATATATATATATATATATATATATATATATATATATATATATATATATATATATATAGGGTAGTTGTGGGAGTAATGGACCCTGCATCAGTAATGGACACCTTTGCTATTCAAAAGTCTTTAACTTTGTAATTAACGGTTGAATATCATGTGTTTTGTACTTCCTGTCTACAGTAGTTCATTATACACAGCCACTATTTCATATAAGCCGCTTACTTCCCTATTATGCCAACTACGAATTTTATTCAATATGGACTCAGTGAAACAGCTCTTATAACGTTCGTCATAAGTTTATCTGAAATTTTGTGAATTTTACATAATTTCGCGCTGGATTTGTGCACAATTCGTATTATATGTGATCAGGCGTTAAGGTATGTTGAAAATGATATATTTAGAATGAAAATAGTAATTTTTCAAATTAGATAATTTTTAAGGGGTGTGGCCATTACTGCAGCAAGAATTTCAATGAATCACTAGTAATGGACACTCATGGTGTCCATTACTAACCACATGAATTTTAGTAATGGCCACCCTTTCAAAAACTATCTAAATTGTATTTGCTTGTTATTGAAACACCTCATATAATACTATTTTTATTCTTTACAAATTATAGGGTGTTCAATAATAGGCATCGGCCAATATTTGTGTATTTAGGTTTTTTTTTCATGCAGGTCACAATGGGAAAAATCAAACCCACGAAAAGACAATTCTTTGCTTATTCTGAGGAGGATATGCAAAAAGCTATAGAAGCTGTGAAAAATGGTATGACTAAAAAGAAGGCGGCAATGGAATTTAGCGTTCCACGAAGTACACTTCTGAGGAAACTTTCGGGACATGTTCCTCTTCGAAGAAAAATGAGACCTCCATCCGAATTATCAGAAACAGAAGAAAATAATCGGACCCTGAGATTCCATTTGTTGACGACGACATTGATATAAGTGATATAGAAGAACTAGATTTGGGAGACTGGATGTATGTTATTGTGAAATACGAAGAAGAGTACTACCTCGGTGAGGAACTCTCCTTCTTATAATAAAACTACTCATTACCCCTACATGAAAAATCTATTCATGTTATTTTCTTTTACTTACATTTCAGGAGTCATCTTAAGAAATGATCATGAAGGAGCGGAAATACGATCGATGGTCAGTGCAGGAGTAGGAGCCTGGAAGTGGCCCACGAAAGAAGACATCCTCTACTACTTCAAGGATGATATAATGTGTATCATAGAAAAACCAAGAGCAAAAAAAATTGAGGTCATTATACTGTAGCAGAAATGATAAAATTTGAAAATAAATAAATGATTATCAGAGGTGTCCATTATTACCACCAAAGGTGCCCATGACCCCAGCAGCTATGTCCATTACTGCTGCATCTGGCATATATTTTTAAGTTCTTGCAGTAGGCACACAACTTCGTAGAATATTGAATTTCCCATGGTGATTCAGAAAATTTATAGGTTATTGAAGCTTTTGACATATTCAAAATTTAGATAACTCAAATGGGTCCCCTTGAAAAAAAAAATTGATTGAGAATTTTGTCTTGGGTGTCCATTACTCCCACAGCTACCCTATATATATATATATATATATATATATATATATATATATTATATATATATATATATATATATATATATATATATATATATAAAACATATATATATATAGTATATATATATATATATATATATATAATATATATATATATATATATATATATAATATATATATATATATATATATATATATATATATATATTATATATATATATATATATATATATATATATATATATATATATATATATATTATATATATATATATATATATATATAATAACTGAGATTGAATTCTCGCACATCACTTGGTGAAACATCGTAAAGAATAAAGTATAAACTTTAAAATAAAAACACTTGGCTTATGTTTCACAATATAAAAAATCTTTAGATACTGTACTTAGCAGTAATATAGTCGACATGTTTCGAGCTATGAACTCATTATCAAGACTGACTACAGGAGAGTATTGCATCGTAATTTATAAAACAGACAAAAGCAAAGGTGATACCTGAAAATCAATTTGTTCGTTTACAAGGGGTAATTGACTATTATGGGCGGAACTTATTTCGAGAATTTCGAGAAGGTCAAGACGTTTACCCTTGTTACCTGAATGTAACAATTTGGTTTTGTTGAAATCCAGGAAGTGATTGAATTTTATACAATGTTCAGAGAAGCCAGTGGTATTTTTGTTTTGTAAAATTGACTTTTTATGTTCTTCAACACGAATATTTATATTCCTTCCTGTCTGTCCAATATAGAAAGCAGGACATTCGTCGCAAAATATTTTGTAAATACCACTGTTTTCTCCGATGTTAGATTTTTTCTTTATTATTGACCAAGAATGACTTCAAGTTTCTTTTATTTGTACAAATTGTTTTAACGTTATTTTTCGATAGTCTGTTACAAATTTTGCTACTCAAATTAGGCACATAATTTATTGGGAAGTATTTTTGTTCTTCATTAATAGTTTGCGTGGGGTATATTGAATGCAACAGATACTTTCTTCGTTTTTTCCCAATGAGCTTGTCGATAAGACTTTCATTGTAACCGTTATTGATGGCTAATAATTTAATTGTATTAACTTCAGTTTGAAAATTTGTTTCCGATAATGGAATCGTGAACAACCTATGTATGAACTAATGAAAAGCACTGAGTTTTATTTTAATGTGTTGGTTACTGTCGCTGTGAATTAAAGTATCTGTGAAGGTTGGTTTTCTATAAATGTTGAAAGTAAGAGAATTCAAATTCCTAGCAATCTGAACGTCTAAGAAATTCAAGGTACCGTTTTCGTTTTCTACTTCTTTTGTAAATTGAATCGAGTTGTAGAAAGTATTTATATATTTAAGGAAATTATCTAACTGCCTATCTGTACCGGTCCAAATACAAAAAATATCATCTACATAACGTCTCCATAATAAAACGTTAGTAATTAAATTATTATCAGTATTGAAAATTTTTTCTTCTAAGTTATTCATGAAAATTTCACTCAACAAAGGCGATAACGGTGATCCCATGGGCAATCCGTCTTCTTGTTTGTATATTATATTATTAAATTTGAAATAACTCTGTTTCAAACATAAGTTTAAGGCAGACATTGTTTCGTTGACTGCTTGAGTTGTTAAATTTGGGTTCATCTCTAGATATCGCTTAACAATCAATAATCGCCAACTCAAGAAGTTAAAAATATTTTTAAGCGATATCTAGAGATGAACCCAAATTTAACAACTCAAGCAGTCAACGAAACAATGTCTGCCTTAAACTTATGTTTGAAACAGAGTTATTTCAAATTTAATAATATAATATACAAACAAGAAGACGGATTGCCCATGGGATCACCGTTATCGCCTTTGTTGAGTGAAATTTTCATGAATAACTTAGAAGAAAAAATTTTCAATACTGATAATAATTTAATTACTAACGTTTTATTATGGAGACGTTATGTAGATGATATTTTTTGTATTTGGACCGGTACAGATAGGCAGTTAGATAATTTCCTTAAATATATAAATACTTTCTACAACTCGATTCAATTTACAAAAGAAGTAGAAAACGAAAACGGTACCTTGAATTTCTTAGACGTTCAGATTGCTAGGAATTTGAATTCTCTTACTTTCAACATTTATAGAAAACCAACCTTCACAGATAATTTAATTCACAGCGACAGTAACCAACACATTAAAATAAAACTCAGTGCTTTTCATTCGTTCATACATAGGTTGTTCACGATTCCATTATCGGAAACAAATTTTCAAACTGAAGTTAATACAATTAAATTATTAGCCATCAATAACGGTTACAATGAAAGTCTTATCGACAAGCTCATTGGGAAAAAACGAAGAAAGTATCTATTGCATTCAATATACCCCACGCAAACTATTAATGAAGAACAAAAATACTTCCCAATAAATTATGTGCCTAATTTGAGTAGCAAAATTTGTAACAGACTATCGAAAAATAACGTTAAAACAATTTGTACAAATAAAAGAAACTTGAAGTCATTCTTGGTCAATAATAAAGAAAAATCTAACATCGGAGAAAACAGTGGTATTTACAAAATATTTTGCGACGAATGTCCTGCTTTCTATATTGGACAGACAGGAAGGAATATAAATATTCGTGTTGAAGAACATAAAAAGTCAATTTTACAAAACAAAAATACCACTGGCTTCTCTGAACATTGTATAAAATTCAATCACTTCCTGGATTTCAACAAAACCAAATTGTTACATTCAGGTAACAAGGGTAAACGTCTTGACCTTCTCGAAATTCTCGAAATAAGTTCCGCCCATAATAGTCAATTACCCCTTGTAAACGAACAAATTGATTTTCAGGTATCACCTTTGCTTTTGTCTGTTTTATAAATTACGATGCAATACTCTCCTGTAGTCAGTCTTGATAATGAGTTCATAGCTCGAAACATGTCGACTTTTTATTACTGCTAAGTACAGTATCTAAAGATTTTTTATATTGTGAAACATAAGCCAAGTGTTTTTATTTTAAAGTTTATACTTTATTCTATATATATATATATATATATATATATATATATATATATATATATATATATATATATATATATATATATATATATATATATATATATATATATATATATATATATATATATATATATATATATATATATATATATATATATATATATATATATATATATATATATATAAATATATATATACAGGGTGGGCCATCCATAACTTTCCACCCCGAATTTTGAGCTTTGGGATGGAATGAGGGTGTTCAAATGAGTTTGATGTCACTACCCCTCTAGCCGCAACCCCTAACAGCTCTCATTTTTGAATAGGGAAAAGGGGTCGAGCAGCACCTTGTTGTAAAGGCAATTCAGTTTCCTGCATGAGTGTATATTTTTTTCATCGCTTTATTATTGTACAGAGTGACTCGGTATTGCATCAATACCTTCCACACGCCGAATTTGGATCTTTGAGATGGAAAAAACGGTCGGACGGGTCAAAAAATGAATTCGATATCACTACCCCTCTAGCCTCTACCCTAACAGCAATTATTTCAATTTAAACGAAAGCGCAAGATTTACTTTGTAAATATTATTGTTTTAAGTTATTGCCACGGTTTTAGCATTTTCAACATGTGTTTGGCATACGCGTAGTGATCAAGAAATTGCAAAAAAAAAGGCGGCGATAAAAGATTTCGTTGATATTGAGATGGAGAAGCTGTTTGAAAATGAGAATTCATTTAGTTATTTCCGACTTTAAAAAAAAAGAGAGCTGTTAGGGTCCGAGCGTTTTTTCGTTATTCCATTCCAAAGCTCAAAATTCGGGGTGGAAAGTTATGGATGGCCCACTCTATATAAATATATATATATATATATATATATATATATATATATATATATATATATATATATATATATATATATATTTTATATATATATATATATATATATATATATATATATATATATATATATATATATATATATATATATATATATATATATATATATATATATATATACATATATTTTAATATGAGAGTTCTTTTGTCTCATTATTGAAATTTTGCTAATGTAGATTCGAGAAATGGAAAACTGCAGCAAGTTTGAGTAATACAAACTTAGAAATGTAAGTTATATTTTATAACTTGATATAAGTATTTATTGTTTACATAAGTTTAATGTAGATGTGATCCGAGTGTTTACTATTCACATTCATTAATGAAAAACAATAGTGAAACCATGTTCAGCGTCAAAAATAGCGAGAAACATTGTTCCTCGATCGCAAACGTTTTCTTTTCTAGAATATTTATTTTTTTCAGCTGACGCTTGCTTCAGAGCTGCATTAAGTACCATTCCAGAATATCAAGAAGAACTGCCCAATGATGAACAATTTCTTGTCTCATACATAAAAAAATTTCTCTCAATTCTTTTGGTTGCTCCAGATAATCCAGATCAAGGAGTGTTGAGTTTACTCAGATCATTATTGAATATATTGCAAAAATATGAGTGGGATTGCAATGGAGTGTCATTAATTACAATATACCTGTCCGTATTAGATGTTGTTTCAGTAATGGCGCAAGAAACATTGCCCTATCATGTAGATAAAGGTATATATACATATGTTTTAACATTTTAATAGTTAACCTTCATAAAGTACCGTTTATGATGACATATCTTACAATATGTCTAATTCACTAGTATGATAATAAAAGGGAAGTTCATATTGAATTAAAACATTTCAGTTGAATCAAATGATACTCTTTATGGAAGTGATGACAAGTTTATTCATGAAATCAATAAAATCTGCACCATAATATTAGCAGAAGTTCTGAATCGATTGAAAAAAATGGGAACATTCAAGAAACAATCTGCACTAGCACTAGAATTGTTTATCCGCATATTAAATAGATGTGACTTAAGTGAACCAACACTACAAAAGTTAGCAGTCAATCTGTGGCAACAATGCTCTAAGCATGGCTTTATTGAGAAACAATTTATGGTAAGATTATTTGTTTTGTTTCACCTCTCTTCAAATGAAACCATTTTGCATTCGCGAATAATCATTTCTAATAATGAAGTTTTGTGTGAGGTTAGTAAAGTTCAGTAAGATTTCAAATAAATAAAATAATTTACAAAAGCTCTTCTGATTCAAATATGTATAAATTTTAAAAGAATTCATTTTTTTTTACAGAATAACATTATATTATCTTACAAAGCAGAAAGTTTAAAACTGGGCAATACATTCCAACAAAATAATGAAGAAGGTTTAAATTAAGTGTGAATTAAGATGAAACATTAATAAGGATTCATTATTTATACTGCTGGGTTTGTGAAAAAAATATGTAATTCTAATATCAAATATATCTAAATATTAAGTAAACAGAAATTCTATTTTGGTTTTCTTCCTCTGCCACCACCACTCACTTTTCCTTTTTTATTAGGAGTATTTTTTTTAGAATCTTCAGACTTGCGTTTTGCAGGCGTTGTTGACAAAACTTTAAAGAAGCCATCTAATCTACTTTGAGTAGAACCAGATCGACTTTTCATTATTTTTTTAATCCCATTTCTAACTCTTTCTTCGTTGAATTGTTTATCACCACAAAGAAATCTGACCACTCCTTCTTCATCTGGATCTGACCATTTAAGCTGAAAATTTATCAAATCATAAACGAAATTATACACATTATTTCTAAAAATTAATAGAATAAGCAAATTAAACGCGTGAGCAGAAGAGTTTCATCGCATCATATTTTCCCCTTTTTTTTCAACATAACGATTCTTTATCCCTAAGGCCTGAAGAGATGCACAAATCTTGAAACCTACAAAAACGCATGAAATATATAAAAATATCGGTGTCGAAAGAAAACATTTGAACCCTCAAATAGCACCTCCACAATATCAACCGAATGCCCGTATAAATTTTTCAGCCTTCTATCTAAATTTGAAGAGATGCGCAATGCTCGCAAATCCTCAAAAGCACTTAATATTTCAACATAAAAACTGGGGCGGTACTATAAATTAATTGAAACTCCTAATTGTCAACATCTTTTGGCACCAGATTGAAAATTTCATGCATCTCCCCGCTACTCCCTTACCGAAAGATATAAAATTCCAAAATTGGGCCATGTATATATTTCAATCCTCTAACTCAACCACCAAAAGCTGTGGAGTTGTGTACAACAGTAAAAATAATGAAAATATTGTTGAAACCAACAAAATACACTTCCCTTACATCCACATCTGTGTAGGTAGGTCAAAACTTTAAAAACAACGAAAATATAAAATCTATAAGAAAATATGGCAGCGGTTAGAAATAAGTGTATACTCTCTAAACTAAATTGAAAGAGGTTTAGCTCCATACGCCCTCCAAAAACCCCTAGCATGCTTAATTTTGGATATGTTGTTCATATTTAATTTCCTCATCTTTTGACACTGGTCTGAGAAATTTCCGCCAATGCACCTCGCCGCCCAAAGATTGATAACATTTTATTGCGAATTGCTAATAATCTCAAACTAAGCACGTTTATCAGCAATGACGGGAGTAAGCCCCTCTCTTCAGTTTTTCGAGTACTGAAAAAAGAACAATGCGACCTTACCACTTTACACCCGTACAAAATTTATTGCCTAGAGATCATCCTTCACGATTGAATTTTGCTAATTGGATGATGAATTAACGAAATGAAAATTTTATTAAAAAAATTCTTGATATAGAGAAATTTTCAACTGGAGAAACAGCCACAGTTGATATACTGAAAATCCCGAACTACTGCGCGAATCCCATTTTCAACATGAATTAAAGATTAATGTATGGTGAGGTATATTTGAAGACAGGTTTTTTGGTCCTACAAGCAAATTTAAATTGTAACTTGTATTCAGAGTTTTGTAAAAACTACACTTTTCGACAATCTAGAGGAATTTGCACATAATCAAATGAGAGATATGTGGTTCATGCAGGACGAAACTATCTAGATCACCAATTTCCTTATGGTTGGATTGGCAGAGGCAGTGAATTTTCTTAGCCACCTAGAACTCCAGAATGTATTCGCTTAAATTTCTATTTGTGGGGTGGGGGCATATGAAATCGCTGGTATACTCACAAGAAATTAACAATCGTCAAGAACTATGGCAGCAAATAGTAAATTCGCCAATTTTATTATTATTCGTTTAGTAAAGGAATAGCGGTAAACGGGGTCACATTGAACATTTGTTGTGATAGGTTTTGAACAAAATAGTTTTTTTTGTTAATACTGATTAAAGTTTCAGTTGCGTAAAAACACCGACATAATTAATACAAAATAGGAATCAAAACAATTGTGCAGCTTTATGTTTCACTTTGAATATCTCAAAAAATAATGATTTCATCGTCACGAAAAAAAAATATATTTACATAGAAAGTATTCGACAACCGAAAAATTTTACTAAAACGGAAATTCCGCCAGTTGAGTAGAATTTGGGAAGGGTCAACCAGTCACTTGCCTCTGTTAGTAAAGAGAAACGTTTATTTAACATAATTTAGTAGGGAACACTTCCCGCCAAGTTTGACAAGGATACGCCAGATAATTTTAAAGTACTGAGCACAAATAGTTTTCAAATTTTTAAATGAAACACCCTGTAACTCAGAAAGGAGTCACATTTTTTAAGTAATTTAGGTTAAATCTTAATATTTTGAACTGAAGATTCAACAGTTAAAATATTTACAATTATTCATCCTTCCTATATATATATATATATATATATATATATATATATATATATATATATATATATATATATATATATATATATATATATATATATATTTATTCGAATTGTTGTTGTCTGTGATTTTTTTTTTATTTTTTTATATTTATTAGAAATAACAGGCTGGTTGTTTTTTAAAAAACTCGATTTTATTAATTAAATCGAGTTTTTTAAGATTCAACCAGCCTGTTATTGCTAATAATTATCAAAAGATTATATATATATATATATATATATATATATATATATATATATATATATATATATATATATATATATATATATATATATATTATATATATATATATATATATATATATATATATATATATATATATATATATATATATATATATATATATATATATATTTATATATATATATATATATATATATTTATATATATATATATTTTTATATATATATTTTTATTTATATATATATATGTATATATATGTATATATATATATATATATATATATATGTATATATATATATATATATATATATATATATATATATATATATATATAATTTTGTAATATACATAACAGTTACTATCTTTGAAATTTCTTACAATTTTTAAAACCTCTTCCTCACATATATATATATATATATATATATATATATATATATATATATATATATATATATATATATATATATATATATATATATATAATATATATAAATATATATATATATATATATATATATATATATATATATAATATTCTTTATTTCAAATCAGAATGTTACACAATATTGTAAACAATTAGAAATGAAAATGTGTCAGGAAATAAATGAAAATAAAATGTTTATCCAGGGAAGTTATACTTCAAAAATTCCTGGATATCATATGGTTCCATGTCCAGTAGCATTTGGTAGATTTTTTTTTGTATATTTTAAAGTTGGTTTCTGTTTGGATTCCTATTGGGCAATGGTTGAAATATCTTATCTATTGGTATTGTGGTCCTTTTTCCGTTATTGTAAGCCTGTGTGCTGGATATAAAATCTGTGATGTTCTTGTATTGTAGTGCTGACTTCTGTTTTCTGTATAATAACGTTTGTTTTTGAAAAGAAAAAGTAGGCTCTCTTGTATATGGGTTGCAGTAGATGTTAATAGTCCATTTTGTTTGAACTTACTTCTGCAAGAATCCATTGACTTCATGCCACAAATGATCCGAAGTGCTCTTTTCCGTATTTTGAAAATATTATTACCCCGAGGCGAAGCTAAAGGGGTTATAGTCTCACGACAAAAAGTTGGTAACTGGCCCGATTTTGAAAATTCCAACGGATATCGATAAAACACATATGATTTCATTAGGGAATTTGAATTCCCAATTTTTCCCAACGAAGAATAAAAAAATATAGCGTTTTTACCCCGAGGCGAAGCTAAATTCTCACTACAAAAAGTTGGGATCTGGTCCGATTTTAAAAATTCCAACGGATATCGATAAAATACATATGATTTCGTCAGAGAAGTTTTGTTCCCAATATTTCCCAACGAAGAATAAAAAATTATAGCGTTTTTTAGATAGGCATTACGACATGCGCATGCGCCAAGGTCGATATGTACGAAGTCCTACAAAACATGCGTCGAAGTGCTCTGTGTGCCACGGTAACCAAGCGACGTTGGTAGCTTAAGCATGATTCTGCGTCTGTGTCTGCTTCCCATCCATAGAGATATCTTATCAATTTGATTCATAATTTGCAGCAAAATGAGCCGGGATAAGATATTCGAATTCGACAGTCAAACAATGAATTTTGCTAAATTTTCACGGATTTTATTCGTAATATCGACTTATTAATACAATTATTGCAATTTTCCTTAATTTCATTCGTAAAATCGACTTTCATTGTTATTTAATTTATATAATAGGTACATTCAAAAAATATTGACGACATGCACATGCGCCGATGGGTTTTATCATTCCTAGTGCTACGCAGTAGGGTGTCCTTCATTTTTTATACTTGAGCTTGCTCTATAAAATAGAATTCCATTTCTTAATTTCGATTCAAAAGTAGTTTGATAAATTATTTTTAAGGATTTCGTGTCTAGATATTGTTTTATTACTCTTAAAAGGTGACAAGTTGTTGAAAGTTTCTTTGATAATTCTTGAATATGTTCTTTCCAGCTTAGATTTTCATTTATCTGCAGTCCCAGGAATTTTGTGGTTTTATTGAATTGTATCTTAGAGTTTGACATCTTAAGATATTCTGGAGTATCATAGCCTGCATGATTGGTTTTAAAAAGGATGATGCTTGTCTTGTCAACATTCATGCTCAATTTGTTTTTGGTAAACCAATGTTCTGTCCTGTTCAGTACTGCTTCTGCCATTATGTTAATTTCAGGAAAAGTATTTATATATATATATATATATATATATATATATATATATATATATATATATATATATATATATATATATATATATATATATATATATATATATATATATATATATATATATATATATATATATATATATATATATACATATATATATATAATAATAATAATAATAATAATAATAATAATGTTTATTTGAGTTTAAGTGAAATAAAATAATACATGAATAAGCATTACAAATAAACATAATACTCACAAAAGTGAAAATAAAGACACTTGTGCGTGAGTTACAACTCTAATATGTTGATGCTTGAACGTAAAGTGAAAAATATTCCAGAATGCTATAATCATTCGACTCTAAATACAATAAAACTAAACTAAATAAAATTCCTTCTGTTAAAAAAAATATCCATCTCTCTTCTTCCAAAATTGAATATCCATTCTTTGATTCTATTTTTGAATGTTGGCAATCTAACTGAATTTCTGATGTCAGTTGGTAGGCTCCTATAAATTAATGGTCCAAGATAGGTATAGGTACGGAGTCCAATTGTTTTTTTAACCTGGGGTACGAAAAGTGAGCAAGAATTTCTCATATTATACCCATAATTCACCTTTTGCTCCTGATTTCTATTTCTGTGCATGTAAACCAGAAGGGCACAAGCAAATAACTGATGTACAGAAAAAACCTGGGCCAAACTGAACAATTCATCTGACGGATATGAAATAATCTTCCCAAAAATTGTTTTCAAAGTCCACTTTTGCACCACTTCAACTCGATTTAAGTAACACTCAGCTAAACCTCCCCATGCAATAATCCCATAAGTTAGATGAGGTGCAACTAACCCATAGTATACTTTTTTTAATTCTCGTACAACACAAAATTTTTTTAAGAATTTAAATTTTGACAGAACCATTCTGACCTTTTTTACAACAGCTTCTGACTGAGCATCCCATCTTAGATGGCTATCTATTACAAGACCAAGATATTTTATTGTGTCTGTCTTGTTGACAACATATTTATTATTTTCAAATTCTATTTCTAGGCTATTGTATGCAGGTACGTTGTTGTTGTTACTCGAAAATGGAACAAACTTGGTTTTTTCTATGTTCAAGGTCAGCTTCTTCCATGCAAGAAATGCCATTATTTTGGCAAAATCATCTTCCGATTTTTTTTTAAGTTGTTCCCAGTTGCATGCTTCAATTAAAATGACTGTATCATCCGCAAAGCTTATCACGCTGCCCTCCAGTTTCAAGAAGAATATCTCATTCACATACAACAGAAAAAGTATTGGTCCCAGAACAGTCCCTTGCGGTACGCCGCAAGTTACAGCTCTTTCTGAACTTATAGTTTTCCCAATCTTTACATGTTGATGTCTATTTGCTAAGTATGATTTCATTAATTCATATGAAACTCCTCTCCAACCCAAACGCTCTAAGGTCGCAAGTAGTTCAATGTGGTTCACCGTATCAAAAGCTTTTGCCAAGTCTATAAAGATACCAATAGCAGGAATATTTCTGTCCATAGCTTCTGCTACAAGGATACCAGCTCAGCAATTGCTCCCTCAGTACACTTAGATGCTTGGAAACCAAACTGTTTTTTAGATAGCAACCGATATTTATCAACAAAACTACATATACGATATTTTAAAATTTTTTCAAATATTTTTGAGAGAACTGACGTCAGCGATATGGGTCTGTAATTTCTCATGTCTGTTTTATCAGCTCCTTTATGAATGGGTACTATTAATGCAGTTTTTAAAACATCAGGAAAAATACCTTTATTGATACTACAGTTAATGAGGTAGGTTAAAGGTTTCGCTATGTAAGCTGATATAATTTTGAGAGTTTCTGCCCTGAACCCATCCAATCCTGGCGCTTTGTTGCGTTTCAAACAAGTTATTATATTTGTTATTTCTAATTCATCGGTTTCGCTGAATACAATTGAGCTAGGATTTCTATATGTATTGAAACACATGTGTTTGACATCAGTCATTTTACTCGCTAATTTAGCACCTACATTAGAAAAGTAGTCATTGAACTTCTCTGAAATATGCTGTTCATCCACAATTTCCTGTTCGTCCTTTCTTATCATTGAAATTTCTACAGAATTATCATATTTGTTTTTAACTAAGTTCCATAGGCCTCTAGAATTATGTTTATTTTTATCAATTTGAGAACGAAAATAGTTTCTTTTCGCTAGCTTAATCAGTGACTGTAATTTATTCCTTATAAAACCTGAATTCTGATATTTTTTCTATGTTATTTGGCATTTTCAACATTTCTTTATAGAGGTAAGTTTTATGCTGCAATGATTTTATAATACCAGCCGAAATCCAAGGACTTCGTTTTCTATTTTTACGTTTTATTCTGATGGTTTTGGTAGCCTCACTTATTAGTGTTTGTAACTTGTTTGAAAACAGATTCCATTTCTGGTTTATATCTACAATTTGATGTAGACAAAGCCAATTCTGATTTTCGAGAGAATCCTTCAGTTTATCATAATCAGTGTAACTCTTAGTTGAAATTGATTTTTCATCTACATTTTCAATATTATCTCTAGAAGTAAACTGCATAAAGATGGAAAAATGATCTGTGACTCCCGTCTGTACTACAGCAGGCACAAAGAGACTTTGGTTCAAACGAGTATTCAAGAAGATGTGATCAATACATGTTCTTGAATTCCGTGTTACCCGAGTATAACAATTAATCATTGAATAGTATCCACAAGCACTCAACAAATTCAGATAGTCCTCGGAATGTTTCGTTCTCTCCAATATATCAATATTAATGTCTCCTATGAAAATACTCATATCATATACGTCTCTATGATATATCTCTATATATATATTTATATATATATATATATATATATATATATATATATATATATATATATATATATATATATATATATATATACTGGGCTACCTGTTCCTTCTGAAAAATCTCAGAAGAGTCATGAATCTTTTTATATGTTTGAAATCTGTGAGGAAGAGGTTTTAAAAATTGTAAGCAATTTCAAAGGTAGTAACTGTTATGGATATTACGAAATTCCTTTAAACATTATAAAGAAGTCCATCAATCTCATTATCACGCCTTTAATGTACGTTTTTAATAAGAGGCTATAGTAAAGCCTCTCTTAAAAAGGGAGATCCTAATAATGTGTTGAATCGCCAGATAAGTAGTCTCCCTGCATTTTCTAAGATCTTTTTATTTATTTATTTATTTATTTATCAACGGAAAGCCCATTTACATAAAAAAATACAAAAATTTAAAATCTTAAATCTAGATTAACCTAGCATTTACCTCACATCGAAACTGCTTTAGTGAGGTACAAAAATATAAGTCGGCGTTTAAATAGCGATTACCATAACCCAACATTCTATTAATAGGTGCATTAATCATATAGTTAGTACGACAGACGGGGTACGCGAATAAGTTGTCACTCCTAGTTCCTTGAAGTTGATGTCGAATCGTTTTTTGAATTCCTCCAGGAAGTTCAAAATTTTATCCAAATATCAACACAGATTTACTAAGGATAAAAGTACGGACACTGCAGTTTTTAAGATTACCCACAGAATCATCATGGCTCTTGAGAGAGGTGAAATCTCCACTGCTCTCTTGCTTGATTTTTCGAAGGCTTTTTATCTAGTCAACCATGTCCAGCTTTGTCGTAAACTGGAGTTTTATGGAATAAGGGATAATCAGCTGAGGTCAATAAAAAGTTATTGTTTGTTCGGGAGTCCCTCAGGGAAGTATACTGGGTCCGTTACTGTTCGTTATTCATATTAATGATGTTCCTGATATATTTCCTTGCATTCTCAACAAACGGCTCTTGCCTGTTCTGTATGCCGACGATACAAATTTGGTTTTTTCGTCCTCTGAGGTGGTAGATATTCCTATTTATGCTGAACTCGCTATAAACAATTTCTTGAAATGGTGTGCAGGGAACAAATTAGTTCTCACCACCAGGAAGAAAGATTGCATGATCTTTACTCATGACAAATCTAGAACTATCCTTCCTGGCAATATACTCTTAAATTACTGTGATATAAAAATTAATGTCTCTGCTAAGGTTCTCGGCATTCACATTGATTCTCCTTTAAAGTGGGGTGCTCACGTGGATAGTCTGGTTAAGAGGTTAAACTCTGTCTTATACACCCTTCTTGTACTTAATTCTCAGGTTCATTTCGAAGTTCTTCTTACTATTTATTTTTCTTATTTTCTGACTTTAATGTGTTATGGCATAATTATTTGGGGAAACTCCTCATCTTCCAAGTCGATCTTTCGATCTCTAAAATCGGCCATGTGGTTAATTTTCAACCTTGGTTTCAGGAAATCTTGTAGAGGAAGATTTAAGTCAGCGGGAGTGTTGACGTTTTATGGACTGTATATTTACAACTTATTACAGTTATTGTCCAAACATCAACATAATTTTAAGGAAGCACTGAACATAAATAATACTTGTAGGACAATGAAATACACTTGCCCAATTCATTCTACTTCTTTATTGGAAAAAAACTCCTATATGTCCCTGAAACTCTTTATTTCACTGCCAAGGAATATTCAGGTTCCGAATAATTTTAAAGCATTCAGGAAAAGTTTAATTAGATTGATTTTAAATCGTGAGCCATATGATATAGAAGAATTTGTTTTATATTGTATAATCTATATCTATCTATCTATGTAATAATTTAGGGATGAGCGATTAATCATGTTTTGTTTGTGTGATTTTGTTTTTGTGATTTATTTGTAAGTTTTTGACACTTTTCTCAATATTGTTATTTATTGTTTTTTCTAATATTTTCAATATTTGTGAAATATACTTCTATTCTATAATATTCTACATAAACATATGTAATAAAAATTTGAAAAAAATGCAGAAATGTAAACTAGACTACTGAAAGGAATTTCAAAAACTCTATGGTAGAACACCAAATTTCAAATTCATAAATAATAAATGGATATGGATGCCAACTATTTAGGAATTTTTGTATGAGACTACTAGATTCAAGAAACTATTTGAAACAATTGTATTTAGTGTTCATAGGAGCTCTATTTATAAGAATTTTAACTTATTTATTCCATAAAGACTTTATATTTGATTGAGTCCACACATATATTCATGAAGATGTATTATTTTGAATGAAAACATCCAGAGGTTTATGACACCACTGCTTAATACTTGAATATCAACAACCTGGATTAGAGTAAATGAAATGGATATGATCTACCTACTATTTTTATTGAATTAAAAATAATAGAAAAATTTAGGTTTCCACTACATACAAGAAATTAAATGAAGAAGTGGAGGTCTAGTAAAAAGCGGAACATTATTCAATATATTGAATAAAATATCTGTACCAGCCTTACAATTACCTCAATCATTTCTGGATCAGTCACTTCTGGTTCCATGAATAGTCTTCTAGCTGCTTTATAATTCCAATTTTCAGGTGGGGGATACTTTGTTGCATCAATATTTTTCATAATTTCTTCTATACTTTTATGTTCATTGATGAGAGCAACCGCCTTTTTTGGTCCTATTCCTTTGATACTATCAGTATAATCACAGCCCAGTAGTATACACAAATCGATGAACTAAAATATAACATAGTATGAATTATAACTTTTTGAATTATGCCTCTGATAATTTCACCTGGTTGTGTGTTAGTTCCAAAGATTCTAAAATTTTATCCAAATGAATTTCTTGAATTGGCATTTTTCGGGCTTCACTAAACGTCATGTGACGGAGGAGCACATTTGAACCAAATGTTAAAGCATCCATATCTTCAGTGGCAGTAGCAAAAACTTTTCCGGCTTTCACCTGTTTTTTAATTATATAAAAAATTATTCAATATTAAATGTTCTCGTTAAATTATTATTCAATCCATATTTACCACAAAATCTAGGTTTATAAACTACACTATATAACTGACACTGAAAGATCTTAAATTCTTTATGCTTAAAATGAAATTAATACTATAAACTCATTGAAAATATATATCAGCCAATAAATATTAACATACAAACGACTAAGAGCCCTTACTAATACAAGATGAGAATATAAAATAAAATTTTGTAAAATTTCACTCATTTACTTTCTCAGGATATGCCAGAAGCAAGTAATATAGGTTGAAAGATAATTAAAGATACAAAGGTATTTATTATATTATGAAGTAGAATATTTTCAGATTACTTTCATATGCTCTATGTAAGCACATAATTTTTCACTGAAACTACTTATTAACATGTTCGCTGCCAAGCAGTATTTAGGATTCCGGTCCAAAAACCCAATTGGGATTAGGGATATTCATTTAACATCGATGCATCGAAACCATTAGATGTTTACATTACAATGCATCGGATTGATTCGATGTTTTGACGAAGAATTTATCTATTCGATGCATCGAGTATTTTTTATGAAAACATCGAATAGTTTTTTTCACCATTTGTTCCAGGAAGTTCAGCCAAACCAAAAAAATAATCATTCCAAACATTTCTGCAAAGTCTTCCTAGACATCATTTGTGTTGAGTTGTATTTAATATTTGCTTTTATGTACGATCAATTTTGGGCGACTGAAATTAAGATCGTAGCGCCAGAACTTTATTTTTTGTGAAAGGGAATTTTTCCAATAAATATTATTTATTGTAATAAAACACTTCAATCAATTTGTAATTTTTTTTCACTCACAAAGCTATATTTTACTGATACAATACTATTGAACCGACGAACAATATCTTAAAATTTAAAGAAAAACAAAAAAATACTCGATGTTGAAAAAACATCGATGTTTT
Source organism: Cynegetis impunctata (assembly GCA_030704885.1). NCBI lineage: Eukaryota > Metazoa > Arthropoda > Insecta > Coleoptera > Coccinellidae > Cynegetis > Cynegetis impunctata. The sequence continues at coordinate 261,030 of JARQZK010003638.1, forward strand.
CAAACGATGCATCGGAAAACATCGATGCAAGGACCCGATGTTTTACATCGAGTAGAAACATCGATGTTTTTTCGGAATGAATATCCCTAATTGGGATTGATTATATCGTCGTTGCCGCGGTGAAACCTCCTAAGTGACAAAAACATGATTTGACAGGAGAAGCAAATAACTTGTTATAGTTATTAATAGTAACTTTTTCCCAGAAAAAACAAAACTTCAACCACTGAGATAAACTAATTTGAAACCACCTATGTAACGTCTGAGCCTTGCAATTGTCACAAAGGTGAATTTGTTTGGTACCTTTAGCGGTGCGGTTAACTCTTAAACATAGGCGAATTCTTTTTGATCAATTTAAATCGTGTTACGTTTTTTTAACACATGAGTGCTTTCTACTAGCACATAGGTGGTAAAATCTTGTTTCCAATGATATCAAAATCACGTTTTGGAGTTTTTGTCACATAGGAGGTTTCACCGCGGCAACGACGATATACATTTTCTGTCAAGCTAATAAATTTTCTGTGCATGCAAGCATGGTTTTGTGTGTGCCGTTCCCAAAAGACATCTATTCATATTTATAGTGTTTATACCATAAATTTAGTGTTTATTGAAAATGATAAATAAACATACTACAAGTCGGAGTTGGCGTACTGGGCAAGAACACAATCTATGAGTTATCTCAAAGTTGGTAACCAACATGTGAAGTTTAAGAAGACAAATTCAAAGTATCCATCGAAATCCAATAAAAAAAGTTAATAAAATATTTCACCTTCAAGATAAAGTCAATGAAATGAACAAACTCAGTGTTGATATATTTATTTTAAGAAAAACCGATTTCTTTTACCTCTCCAGGATTAACCAAATTCATATCTAAAGCTTTCATTCACTTCCATATTAAAGCCTGAAGCAGTTAAAGAATATAAGCAGCCGTAGAACATGCACTATGCAGGTATCATACACTAGAAAATTATGTGAAAAACTTCAATATTTCCAGTAGACTAATATATATTGGCACAATCATGTTTCACTTGTTGAATTGGTACATATTAGATGAAAACTTGGGCTTACCATGGCAGCACATTGAGCTTCGGCTTCACACGGTGCATCAATATAAGGGACACCCATTAATGCTAACAACTCTTTTGCTTCTTCACCATGATGTTTAGTTACTTTCACCAATCTTCTTGTAAACTTATCCATTTCAGCAGTGTCACCAGCCTCTGTTGCTTTATCTAGGGCTTTTTGAGCTTCTGCCCTTTTCTCAGCTCTCTTTCCAAGTTCTCCTGATTTCATGTCAGGAGGTTTACCATCAAACACGTAAACTGGCTTAATGCCACTTTCAAGTAATCTAATAGTTCTGTAGAACATTCCCATGAGATGAGATGTTGTCTCTCCATCAACAGACGTTAATTGGGCTCCTTCACTTCGTACTGCTATCAGAAATTGGTATAAACACATAGAAGCATCAACAGCCACTTTTCTCCCTACAAAATATAGAAGTCAGTTATATGGAATCAATTTTTTTTAGCAATATTAACCAAAGTAGTTTTTTATTTCAGATTCCTTTATAGCAATTGGGGCAATATCTTGCAATAATTTGGTCAAATTTAAAATACCCATGATTTCAAACTGCAATAAGAATATAATTAAATGTAAAATTGTTTACTATAATAGATCCTATAATCTTTGTTGGCGCCAAAGTAGAAACAACAGAGGGATTTTGATTTGGTTTTTTGGCGGTTAGATTAATGGTCATAGAAAGATGATAAATTTCTTCTTATCTATGTGACATCAAATTACTCATTTCCAAATTTCACTCTATCAAAAACTACATTGAAGGGATTCTAGAACGTGATTTCAGGATTTCAGGGTACTTTTTTCTATCAACAGTGTTTTTGTTCAGCAGTGAAAATAGATGTGTGTATGTTATCTGTATTTTGTTGTTAGCAAATTTTCATATGAAAATAATTATCTTAGCATAATTTCAAGTTGTCATTTTTTGATATCTTAATGACTTAGCTGCTTCTGCTGAAAATAATTTTCGGTATATTGCTGTATCATCCGCGAGTAACTTCCATATGAGATATATTATGTATGTAGATATTGAATAGTTTGGCATTTCTTATGGTTGATCATCAATTATTTTCATTTAAATACTACCTAGATAGGATTAATCAAATAATGTGAAAATTTATTATGCATAATTTTGTAAAATAATCCTTTCATCTCTCGAAAGGTTCTGCAATAACAAACAGTGCTACTATGATTTTGCTGTTATTGAAATTGTTAACTATACTTTTAATAATTCGTACAACTTGTTGCGTTGTGTTTTTTTGCCTCATAAGCGTCTTTCACTTATCCCTTCTTTTTCAAATCGGCTGAATATGAATTTATCGCGTAGGTACCTCATTGAGATCCTAATAGTTTCTTTTCTAATTAAATTTCTAAGCTTTTTTGTGTTAATCTCATCGCCTCCTAGGATACCATAATTTGGTAGATTTTTTATGATGCCCAAAAGTTCATCGGAGGTAACTAGTTATTTTTTTCATTTTATTCACGTGTCTACGCATCTGAGGCTATTGACACGGGGTCAGTAAAGGATTACAATATTATGACAGAGAGAATCAGTGATTGAAAAGTTGCATAAGTTTGGGACGAGATATATAGATACTGACGGAAAGATAACTTACAAATACTAAGAAGGAATATGTTAGATTCCTTTAAAAATTTTATCACAGCGCTTAATGGATTTGGTACATTGACAATATCCTACAGATTATCTTTCAAGTTAAATTATATTCTGTCAAAAATATAGTGATCACAAGAAATTAGGAGAGGTTGAATTTTTAAAAGCGCATTACAGAAATCTCATTCTGAAGGTAAATCAGGTGCCATTAAGCAACCCTGCGTCAACGTTGTGTACCCCAATCTGAGCATTCTGATTTGTCTTTCCTTGACATTTAAGGTAGTTTGTTGTAAGCTATCTTTGGGTGAATACTACGAAACAGTCGCATTGGGTTTGACAGTTCGCAGTCATATTTATTTTGATATCCGATTTATATATATATATATATATATATAGGATGGTTTGGATTAGCTGATAGTCTTGCTAGGTTTGTGTTAGATGACGACGGTGTCATTTAATACAAAATTAAAGTTTCATATATACTAATTACAAAAATCCATGGTTGTCAGTTGAAAAATGGCCGCAAACAGAGGTTGCCATGATTTCAATGAACGATTCTCTCCAGGTAAGCGGAAGCGTAAGAGAGAAAAATTGCATGCATTATTATGTGCTGCAAACAAAAGTATAATGTAGTGTAGTTGTAGTTCTAGTATTTTTTTACTTATTATTTATAAAACATAAATTTTAGTGCATGATGACGTTAAACAATAATTTCGATTTCAAAGTTTTTTTATTGAAAAAGTAAAAACCAATTTTTTATACAAATTATGCATTGAACATTATATATATATATATATATATATATATATCTATATATATATATATATATATATATATATATATATATATCAATATATATATATATATATATATATATATATATATATATATTATATATATACCTATATATATATATATATATATATATAAGTATACTATATATATTTCTATATCTTCAATTTTTCTTATTCATTGTCCGCATCGGTGTCAATATCATCTGAATCAGAGCCATCATCTATACTTCTATATTTTCCTCTATGTCTTGTTGGTGTTCATCTAATGTTAATTCTTTTGATGCTGTCAGGATATCTTCTACAGCCATTAGTGTTGGATCGTCAATGAACCACGTTGGTTTTAAATTACATCAATTACTGACCAACCGTAGTTTTCACTTTTCATAAACGAGAGAAAGTGACGTGTTCATCTGTTGTAAGCGAGAAAATACGTATCCTATACGTAAACTGTCATTATGGAATAAGTGTCAAAGCTGTCATGATTTTTCCTTGTTTACAGGACATAAAAATGCGTGCATCTTCTCTTTCTTAAGCTTCCACTTACCTGGAGCGAGTTCATTGAAATCATGGCAACCTCTGTTTGCGGCCATTTTCCAACTGGCAACCATGGATTTTAGTAATTAGTATATATGAAACTTTAATTTTGTATTAAAAATTTTGAAAAAACAGGTGAGTGCAAAAAATTAACACTGATATACTTCTTCACACCTGGCAACCCTAACGCTGCGGCTGACTGAGAGCTGGCAACCATTTTTTTTCAGTTCGTGACATTAATATCTTTCAAATGGCGTGAAATTTATTGAAAAAACATATAGTTGCAATTTATATTAGCGAATTAATTATACTAAAATTAATTAAAGGTAATTGCGGCTAATTTTTTATAGGCAACCTACCCCTAATCTATTGCATACTATCTTAACATTAATTTAAAATTGGTTATATCAAAAAAACAGATACCTGCAGAATCGAGCAGTGGGATTTTAGACTAATATGACAGTGTCCAGGATAGCATTGAAAACGTCGCGCTCTGAAACTGCCTTACTATCATACTCGTCTTCTGCATTATCCTCGCAGTCTTCATCAGCTGGCCTCTTTCGTTTCTTTCTTCTTTTCTATTCCTCTTGAAGTTGTTGGGGCCAGTCAATGTTTTCAGCCACTGTCTGAGCTTGACTAAATATTTGACTCCATCATTCAAAGCAAAGATTCTTCAAATCATGTTTCTGCAGTTAAATTTAGCTTACTTAGTTCATCAAGGGTCTTACAATCCATGGCAGATGTGCAGCAACTGGTTTGACACTATCTTCTCTGGCTCGCCAGCGTATTTTAGACATTGAATGAAGAGAGCTTGGTTTTATATGTTTGAGGATTTCCCATCTTTGGGGGCTAGAGCCAAAAACATTGTACAATTTTTGAAAGCTTCCAAAAAAGTCATTAAATCTCGACAACTCTCTGCCGCTTGTCCTCCGCATAGATTTAAGGAGTGAAAGGTTCAAACAAGAGTGACGGATGCGCTGTAGTTTACCGCGTATTAGCGAATATTATATTGATCGTCTATCAGTAGTTGTGTGTCACCCGCGGTCGTGTTCCAGTCGCCTACGAGCAGTTTTGTTACACTAATAACAATACGTTATTAAAATGCTTGATAGCTTGTTTAATTCGCTTACTCACAGTTGCGACTTTATTCAAGGCTGAAACGAAATCAATACTCAGTGAACTGGAAACCATGCCTAAACTTTTTGAGTTTACCAGATTACATGTACAGAAAAGAATTTTATTTTTCACTTGTATATTATTTGTTGATTTTACCTTAGATATGGTTGCTATAAATACACTCATTATGCCCTAGGGCGTTATGAGCGGGCATAATGGATCATATCGCCGGCTAATTGTACGAGGAGAAATGAAGCTTCCATTGATTAAATACTTCATAATCCTTGTCGTATACGACTCTGGATTTCTCCAGCAATGAATTATTCGCAGCTTTGGCTACATTTTCTATGATATTCTTGGGTAAATTCATTTTCATTTGTATTATTTCTATAAGACTACATAAAGAGAGCAGCAATGAATGATGACAAAAATATTCACAAACGTCAAAATATCAACAAATGACATGCCTACTATGAGAAGGAAAATGAAATTTGTAGAAAAGAAATTCTGAACTGATTATATATTGCGATGAAAAATTTGAATTATTGAACTATACTCAGCACGGAATTCGATATTATGAGGGAAATTGAAGTGATGATTTTGCTAGAAATGAATCTAGAAAAGTTGTAATTTAGTATAATAATCTCCGTTAGTATTGATTAGTATTAGTATTGAGCATTAAACTATTAATAAATAATAAATATATTCTACTAGTATACCTAAGCATAGTAACTACAGCTTTATACAAGCCTGAGCTCTGGAAGAAGATACCAATATATTGCACATTCTGAATTAATAGAGTTAAGTTCAAGATATACAAATCAATAAATAAATTTAGTTTACGGTAATGAAATTTCTAAAAATGCATATGACTTCTTTATAACACTTTAATGTGAACACGTAAACATGAGGCACTTCGATACTTTTGAATCTCAAAATTCAATTGTTTTCGGCTATACTATATGCATTAGATAATCTATGACCCGCAATTCTTAGTAAAGTATAAAAATCACATGATAGCGAACCTTGAAATTTGGGGAATTTCGTCCTCTTAACGAGACACCCCACCCCTTCTCATCCTAAAGGCCCCAAAAACGTTAATCCGGCACTGGTTGTACTTAACAATGAGTCCTGGCAAACTCAGTTTTCATTAAGTTAGGAAGGGGATATTTTGCCATTTACTGTAAATCTGAAACTTCGACCAGTCAAGGTGTTATTAAAGAAATAGTAGATGTGGCCACCAAGATGTGCTTTGTTTAATTCATCTGAGATGGTATGTTCCCAAGTGGTGTCAAAAGCGCAGTTTATATCCAAAGTTATTGCAAGAACATCCTGCTTATTGGAGAGAGCTTGAAATATTTCTGTCTGAAGTAAGAGGATATTATCAAATGCACAGCGAATACGTCGGAAATCTGACTGAAAGCTATTTATTATTGCACTTTTTTCAAGGTGCCAGGTTAAGCGTCTAATAATCATTTTTTCAAGAAGTTTACACATAGTGCATGTTAATGATATGTAACGAAAGGTGTTGGGGGACATTAAAGAGGCTTCACCTTTCCTGAGTGGCCGATAGTCGTCTGGTGCCACATAGATGGACATTGTTGTATAGACCAAATTTTGTTGTACAAATCCAATAAGGTCAAAAGAGAGTTCTTGTGTAGATTTTTAAGAAATGTCTATAGAATGTTCAATGGGCAGCTGCGTTTGCTCTGACCGAAGAGAGAGCTAATTTCAGTTCTTTTTGGGTGGAACGTGAGTTGATAGGATGGTTGTCATGATGTCATTGCCATAGTCAGTACTTATGACGACATATAGAGCTTCAAAGTCTTTTTCGATTTCGCCCAAAACTTTTAAAAAAATTGGTTCCAAATTAAATATCTCACATTAAAATGTAAAGAGCTTCAGCAAATAAACAATCTTAAATAATAAAATGGACACAAAACTACACATAAGCTGTATTGAAAGGGTTACTCCATAGAGAGAGAGAAACTAACACTGGTCATGTGGACATTAACATCTTATTAAACCATGGGGTTGTGTTTTTTACATATTCACTGTAGTGTAGACCTTAGTATTACACAGAATAACGCCACAATCGTTTGGGTCACTATTATTTTACTTAGGGCTATTTACATCCCTATGATTCGTAACATCCATAGACGATGAATCAATTTAGTTCATATTTAAATGTGAAGTAATAAGTAAAACACTTGTCTAAAAAGCACAAAACGAAAAAACTTTTATTCTGCTCTTACAGCATTGTCAAGACTAAACAAATACATCTCTTGAAAATATTCATATTCTCGGTTCGGGAAGGAAAGAAAAGACCACGTGTTTCATTCCTCCCTGAAGTATGTGCCAGGGAGGCGGGCAGCTTGAGTTATGAGGAGGAACTCCTTCAGCCAGATCAGACGATACACTTGTATGTACAAGTGCATTAAGGATGGATGAGGCAGGATATTTATGGAAGGTATGGTGTGTGGATAAGGTTCAGAGGATAATTCTGGTCCAGCATTCGTCTTGTAAGTATGCAAGCAGTGTCTTGCTTAACGCCATGAGGAAACCTTTGAAAAAAACTCATGGCAGAACAGTTGAGCCCGGGATTCGAACCTGGGACCTCCCAAATACTAGCCAGCGTACCTAAGTAAGTAAGCTAACTAGCTTGGTTCCTGGTTTGGTACCCGGACATGGTTAAATAGAATCGATGGGTTTTCCAAATTATCAGAAATTTAACAGAGGTGAATGGTTTAGGTCTAACTAGTCATTGAGAAGAATCTGAAGTTTGTTTATTTCCATGGCTTCCAAACAGTTCATTGTCATACCATTTTCACAGTGATGGGGAATTTTCAGTTTAAAGGAGGATGAGATGTGTCCTTTCGTCTCTAGATGTTCACAAAATGAGGAGTACTGTCCGTTTTTTATATGTTTTTTCAGCCTTGTTTCATAAGATCTTCCGGTCTGGCCTATGTAAGATGACTTACATTGTTCAAAGTCCATTCTGTACATCTCTGTCTTCTTCATCGGATCGACTTTTGACAATTAGTTTTTAAAATTCATTCTATCCAATCTGCTACGATAAAGGAACCAACAGAAACCCTATGAATCATTGAGTTGAGAGATGTGAGTCGAAGACTAAAATAATTGTTACTTATGATGGTATCTGAGAAAGTAGTTCTGAATATTCTGTACGAAAATTTATCCTGTTGTTTCGATATTATTAGGTCGTGAAGATTCAACGAATTATTTTTTTCTGTTTCTACCGTGAACTTAATCTAATTAATTAATTGGAAGTTTGGTTTTCATTTCATTTTTAAATTTTCCGAAAGAAGTTCTCTTACTCGGCGAGCTGGCTGGTAGAAAACGTCACGCGACCATTAAAAAATTATGTGATTCTTCGGAATACAGCAACAGATGGTTATCGGCAAGCTGTTAAAGATAATATTGAAATAGGACGTGATTTAGGCCGTTGGCCAGATGCGAAGATTTCGTTCTTACCACAGGAAACGTGAAATACTCACAAACACACACAAATTATGTTTTTGAAGTTCAGTATATTAATAGGAATCAGTTATATATTTGTTTTTATTTTAAATCATACCTGAGTTATATTGTCTCATTATTGCAATTTTGCGATGAAGATTCTAGAAATGGAAACTACAGTAAGTATGTACACACAGAATTTAAAAAAATAAGTTAATAAAATTGTATAGCTTGATATAACTATTTATGTAAATTTAATCTACATGTGACCTGATCGCTTATAGGGTTATGGGTTCGTTGGTATCCTCGCGTTGGGAGCTTACACGCTTTAAGCGCTCACGCTCAAAAGCACAGATTATTGGCGTTCGTGTTGGCCTACTAGCGCTTAGAGACGCTCACGCTTTGGCTTTGAGCATTAAAGGCGAATGTCAGATCTTCTTTTTACGCTTAGGAAGGAAAAAGCTTGATAGTTCACGCAAATATCGTTCTTTAACATTTCCCTACAAATTTAATTATCGACAACAAAAGTTAGGTTAGCTTACGCTTAAGTGTTAAGCGTTTGTGAGCGCAAGTCGACCACAGAAAACGAGGCTTATAAGCGCTTAAAGCGTGTAAGTGCCCAACGTGAATGCATAAAGCAACACCTCCTACACTAAAACTGGGGCGAACATAGGTGTTTTCAGGGTGGCATATCCGTAAGGATGACATTTTGCCATTTTTATTTGAGTTAGTTTTCATATTTAATGAACTTTTATCAGCCGCTGTAGTCTAGACGGTTGAGCAAACACTCTAGGGCACATAAGGTATTTGGTCACTTGGTGTGAATCGCAGGTAGTGTTGCCAGGTGTCCCGATTTTTTAGGGGTCTGGGGATGCGTCCCGATTTGCACCTGATCGGGAGACCTAATGTCCCGATAAATGAATAAATTTATTGAAAACCATTATTATTAGAAAACAAAAATAAATTAAATCACCATAATGAATATAATTTTTTGAAAATAACACAGTACCCAATAGTTGCTTGGTAAAATGAAACCATGATGGTTGTCACTTCTCCCTGCCGTGGAATGTGCTACCAAATCTTTCGATATACGGAAAAATCATTTTCTATTATTGGGAGAAGGCGAATGTCCAACTGCGCTGTGGCAATTCTTTAATTCTGACGAAACCAAACCCTGTCTGGTCTTTTACCAAAATGCACTGAAATTTTAATATGCCTTGAAAACGATAAATTACTGTGTTTCGAATGTAACAAAATAATGGTTGAAGTGAGTTAAAAATTGTGATGAATTTGTGGAATTCACGTGCAGCAGGTTATTTAAAAAGTTGCCTGATGATAAAGTTATGAAAATAACTTTATCATCAGGCAATATATGATAAAATACTGTTGCGCGTGGTACAAAAATGCTCTACATTACATAAAAACTAAATACGAACTCAAGGATAGCAAATTCAAATTAAAATCAACTTCAGCATGACTTTCACACTAGCATATAATTAATACTTAAACTATACGATTTCATTGTGATATTTTGTAATTTCTACTAGTTGAGCAAGTCTGACTATTATTATGTGGGGTTAAATTCAAATTTACTAGTAATATCAGTTACGAAACACAATAAATTAAGCCTTCATTCGAAAGATATCTTGCTTTTGTTTGTCCCGATCTACAACCCTGAATACCGATTTATTTTACCATCTGCCCCGATTTAAAGCCAATCGAACCTGGCAACACTAATCGCAGGTAATATATGGAAGTTGTGAATGTATATAATATTCATTGGTTATCATTTAAAATTGTACTTCCTGGTTTAGGTACATAGCTTACAAGCCCATTGAGATAGAAAGTCTAGATAGTGGAACACATCTGACACGCAAAATACTCGTCTGCATCCCACAACCTTTTTGAAAAGGGAAATCAATTGTTTCTTATTAATTAGAGATTCATCAATTATTATAGTTATGATATTAACATTTCTAATATAAATTTTGAATGATTTGACATTTGTACAAATATCGAAACTTCCTAATGCACATCTACGTCGCCGCATTCACGAAATAAGTTCCACGGAATTCCACATGTCGACAGCTAAGATGTTGCATATAAAAAATCGAATGAATATTCTTTTATATACCTTTTGAATTGAGCATACTAATTGTATAAATGAAATTTGATTCGAATATTCGGACTTGGAATAGTGTTATATAAACATGGTATTTGTTATAAAAAATCATTTGGAGTATATCTCAATGAAATTAATTTTTGTTATCTGAATTTATTTTGAATATTAGAGACAATACAATACGTTGCCATATCGAATTGACATTTTTCTTTGTTCAAAGCTTCATAAGAATAAACTAAAGTGAAGTGTAAACACTAAACTTGTAATTTTAAATGAAAATGTCAATGAGTTTACCGAAAAACACTTGACGTGTTTCTTAAAAACGAACGATTCTGGTTCGTCGAAGCGAAAGCACCGAAAACAAATTAGGTGTGTTCTATAATCATATCTTCTCTTTTACTTTTCTGTGTGAGTGTGTGTGTGTGTAAAATAAATTAAAGCAAGCAAATGGATGTCGATTCTGAAAGTTCAGCTACTTCCTTCGATGAAAATACAGAAAATTTTTGTGATAATCCAACAAGAGATATTTTAGCAGAAGGTTTGATGGGTTTGATTAAACCAACCGTGGATCAACTAGATGAACGAGTAAAAATTACAAGGTAAATGAAATTGCAGTGATGGAAGATGTGTAATATTGAAAAATGTTTCAGATTGTCTCAGTTGGCTTTGAGGGATTCTATTGACTCAATTTACGAGGAATTAAAGAAAATCATAGAAGCTCAACATTCAAGTAATATTGATTTAGATGTCTACATAAAGAAATTGATCAACACAAAGCAACGTGTTACTGTACTAACTAACATTTTGCAGAATGCTCAAGAACGCTTGAACAAAATTCATACATATATAGATAAAGAAACAACTAAACGAAAAGCAACTTTGTCTAAATTAGAAGATACTCAAAACTTATAGTATGAATTTAGTTACTCCCAATTATAATTTGAAAAATTATCTGAGTGTATATGAACCAAGAGAAGATACTTTTTTGCTGTTAGATGCATTGGAATTAGAAATTGCCAACTTGAAGATTTTGAAGCCGCTATTTGCGCTCGAAATTGGATCTGGCAGCGGGGTGGTTATATCTTCTTTATCCTTCATACTTGAAAAAAAATGTTTTTATTTTGCTACTGATATTAATCCTGAAGCCTGTTTAGCAACATTGGAAACAGCTAATCTTAATAGTTGTAATGTTGAAGTTTTGAACACTGACTTAAGCAATGGCTTTAGAAGTGGTAAATTTGATTTAGTGCTATTTAATCCTCCATATGTTATAACAGATTCACAAGAGTATAACGTCCAGGCTATAAATAAGTCATGGTCTGGGGGGGATCGGGGTAGGGAAGTTATTGATAAGTTTTTAAAAGAACTCCCAGAAATTCTTTCTAAACAGGGTACATGTTACCTTCTTCTATTGAAAGCAAATGATCCTCAGGATGTCAGTATGGTAATTGGCCAAATAGGGTTTAAAAGTGAAATTATATTGGAGAGGAAAATCATTGGTGAATATTTATTGGTAATGAAAATTGCCAGGCATTTGTAATGTCAAATAAAAATTACTCCTGTTTTTGCAACATCTGAGCAAAAATATTGAGCTTTTGTTAATTGGCTACTTTAGTTTTAGCTTACTTGTTGGTTTGATAGGTTTAAATAAGGTGTCACGTTAAAGTTCAGCATCTTGAGAACTCTATGTTATTTTCTGATGGACAATTATTGTTGCTATATGTAATCAAAATAGAAACTTTAGTGAAAGTGAACTCTTGTTTCTTCCTTGCTGTTTAACTGAAATATTCCCGTTTTTCCGGACATCGCCACATGTAATTATCAATTTTTTTTAGTTCATACCAATTGTATTGATAATAATTCGTGATTTTTTTGGAGTTGTGTCTTTCTACTTAGTTTAGGTATAAACACCTACAGACAGAGTAACAACCAAGTGCCCCTAGGCTAAAGTCCTTCCTGAATGAAATATGTAAGTTTATAGCTCTAGGGTTAGTGAATACGAAATAAGAAAACTTGAATTTATGTTATAAGTTTTTGTGAACCTTAATAACACTATTTTAAAATATTTCATATTTCGATTTGAAGAAATCTATTAACAAGTTAACTCAGTTCAGTAGACTCCGAAACATTTGTTATAAACCAACAGTGGCGGCGTAAGGCGTGGGCGACTGCCTGCGGACCTAGGGGCCTCGCGCTGGATCCGGCAGATATATATTTATATATATGTTGATTTTCAGGTTCTCGCGGAGGTAGTCTGGTTTCCCGGGTTTGTATCCGCGTATGGTCTTTGAAGTCTGCTCGACGTTTCGGGAAAATCACATTTGCAATCTTCAGGTGGCTCTTGGTCGAAGTGAATACACTGAACTAAGTGTAAGTGTTATTTGCGTCCTTATATATCTCTCTCCTTCGTTGCGCTTCGTTGTTCTCTGCGGCTTCGCGTGATTGGTCCTACTGGTTTTGCCTGCTGCTCCTCCTCTTGATTGGCTGCTTGACTGGAACGTGTACGATGTGCTGCATGAGTTTTTAATGCTGGTTTCCAAATAGCCGAGATTCGCTGCGCGTCATTTCGGGTGTTCAAACAACTCCTTGCTTTCTCTATCTCGATCGCCTCTCTGGAGATTCTGGTGTGTAGGCGCTGGCAGTTGGAAATCATTCTAGTGTTGGAGAAGTCGATTTTATGTACTGTGTCAAGTATATGTGATGTAAGGGACGGCGTGAGATCTCGTTGCTGTACTGCATTTTCATGTTCGGCCCTCCTCACACTAATTCGTCGGTTAGTTTGACCAATGTATGTGCCGTCACAATTATTGCATTGTATCTCGTAAACTCCCTGTCCTAATACAATTTTATCCTTTGGATTCCTCAAAAGTTGGCCCATCTTCTTGTGCGTCGTGAATATAGTATTGATGTTGTTCCGACGCAATAATCGTTCTATTAGGTCGGTGGTTCCTTTGATGTACGGTAGGAGAACTCTGCTGACTGTGGGATCCCCATCAGATGTAGTCTTAGTTTTATTTTCTTATTTGGCTCTTTTGATGATTTTACTTGAATAACCATTGGCTTTCAATGCTCCCTCGATGTTGGCCATTTCACTTTTCTTGTGATCCGAATCAGAAATGGTTCTGGAACGACAAAGGAGTGTTTTGGCTGTTGAAAACAGTTGTCGTGGGTGATGGTGTGAGTCAGCCTAAAGGTATCTATTGGTGTGGGTTTTCTTTCGATACACGGTGTGGCCAAGTTTTCCGTTAGGTAGTGATGTGGGCCGGGTAAATACCCTGTGGGTAGGTAAATATAAATTGGGTATTTACCCCAGGCCCGGATAAATACCCAAAAACTGGGTATTTATAATTTTTATTAAAGTTAGAGAAGATTGAGATGTTTATTTGCAATTATTACCCTGTAAGGATAGTAAAATCATGATAAAATGTGTTAAACAGAATTTCATATCGTCACTACTAGCATTTTACTTCTGGGTATAATCGCCATAAATACCCAGGTCTGAGCATAAAGCATAATCGGCATAAATACCCTGGTCGCATGGTTGCACTGGTCCTGACTACTTATGATTTTTTAATTTCTATGATAGATAGATGAATTTATTTTATAGAAAAATAATTTGTAAAGTAATAATTATTATTTAGAAAGACAGGAAAATTTAACCTAGTAGTGGCCTATAGCCTATGTTTGTTCAATGATTCAGAATAACTTCAAGTATGAATATGAATATTTCTGTAGAATTTCTCTTATTAAGCTATGTTCTTCTTTGTAGTTTTTCAGCACAGTGGTTGTAACTTGTAACAAATTTTTTTTTCAACTTTGTACATAATAACATTTCAAGGTAATTTGAAAAATATTCAATAACATTATAAATAGTTTTAACTGTTTTGGAGTATTCTAAAATGTTATACACAATCATTTATTGCTAATAAAACTATTCATGGCAAGTTCAACTGTTTTTATTGCATCATGAATACCCAACAATTCCTGGATATTTATAAATTAAAATAATTTTGTTTATGTTTAATTGGTTATAAATTTATAAAATGATAAAAATTGAAATAGCCACAGCCTTTTTTAATATACTATTTTTTAGTAAGTCAAATTTAACTGATGTTACTCGATTTAAGACACGAAACCCCATGCTTATTTAGAAACTTTATGTATTATTTTAAAAAAAGTGCTAAATCATTAAATGAAAGGTACTAGCAAAGCTTCAAGTTACTGTAGAAGGTGTTATAGACTATCCTAATTTATCATGTAATGATAATAACATATTTAGGGGTAAATATAAATGAGTTTCAATCGATTTCATAAATACCCGGGTATTTATGGATTTTGGGTATTTACCCGGGTATTTTTGAAATTACCTTGAAATATTATGTACAAAGTTGAAAAAAAAACTTGTTACAAGTTACAACCACTGTGCTGAAAAACTACAAAGAAGAACATGGCTTAATAAGAGAAATTCTACAGAAATATTCATATTCATACTTGAAGTTATTCTGAATCATTGAACAAACATAGGCTATAGGCCACTACTAGGTTAAATTTTGCTGTCTTTCTAAATAATAATTATTAATTTACAAATTATTTTTCTTGACTTTCAATAAAATAAATTCATCTATCTATCATAGAAATTAAAAAATCATAAGTAGTCAGGACCAGTGCAACCATGCGACCAGGGTATTTATGCCGATTATGCTTTATGCTCAGACCTGGGTATTTATGGCGATTATACCCAGAAGTAAAATGCTAGTAGTGACCATATGAAATTCTGTTTAACACATTTTATCATGATTTTACTATCCTTACAGGGTAATAATTGCAAATAAGCATCTCAATCTTCTCTAACTTTAATAAAAATTATAAATACCCAGTTTTTGGGTATTTACCCGGGCCTGGGGTAAATACCCAATTTATATTTACCTACCCACAGGGTATTTACCCGGCCCACATCACTACCTAACGGAAAACTTGGCCACACCGTGTATCGAAAGAAAACCCACACCAATAGATACCTACACTCCTTTGTCGTTCCAGAACCATTTCTGATTCGGATCACAAGAAAAGTGAAATGGCCAACATCGAGGGAGCATTGAAAGCCAATGGTTATTCAAGTAAAATCATCAAAAGAGCCAAATAAGAAAATAAAACTAAGACTACATCTGATGGGGATCCCACAGTCAGCAGAGTTCTCCTACCGTACATCAAAGGAACCACCGACCTAATAGAACGATTATTGCGTCGGAACAACATCAATACTATATTCACGACGCACAAGAAGATGGGCCACCTTTTGAGGAATCCAAAGGATAAAATTGTATTAGGACAGGGAGTTTACGAGATACAATGCAATAATTGTGACGGCACATACATTGGTCAAACTAACCGACGAATTAGTGTGAGGAGGGCCGAACATGAAGATGCAGTACAGCAACGAGATCTCACGCCGTCCCTTACATCACATATACTTGACACAGTACATAAAATCGACTTCTCCAACACTAGAATGATTTCCAACTGCCAGCGCCTACACACCAGAATCTCCAGAGAGGCGATCGAGATAGAGAAAGCAAGGAGTTGTTTGAACACCCGAAATGACGCGCAGCGAATCTCGGCTATTTGGAAACCAGCATTAAAAACTCATGCAGCACATCGTACACGTTCCAGTCAAGCAGCCAATCACGAGGAGGAGCAGCAGGCAAAACCAGTAGGACCAATCACGCGAAGCCGCAGAGAACAACGAAGCGCAACGAAGGAGAGGGATATATAAGGACGCAAATAACACTTCCACTTAGTTCAGTGTATTCACTCTGACCAAGAAGAGCTACCTGAAGATGGAAAACGTGATTTTGCCGAAACGTCGAGCAGACTTCAACGAAGACGAAGCCCATACGCACGTATATATATATATATATATATATATATATATATATATATATATATATATATATATATATATATATATATATATATATAAGTTTATAATTAGCAAAACAGTTATAGATGAAGTGATTTGATAATATATTATTTATTTTTACTGGACTGCACTAGATATTGTATCAGAATTGAACAAATGTCAAGTATCTTAAGATATTGTAATAACACAATAGAAGAAAACTTTATCGGATTTCTTACTGTCACTGAGACGACTGAAGAATACTTAACTAATACAATACTGGGAGAGCTAGAAAAAAAATTGCTCAGATATTCAAAACTGTCGTGGCCAAGAATATGACAATGGTGCAAATATGGTAATTGTAAATAGTTGAGTTAAAACTCGAATATTAAGTATAAATACTAGAGCATTTGTTATACTGCGGTTGTCATAGCTGGAATCTGCTGTTAGTAGACGTAGCAAATTCGTCTGTGATAGCAAAAACATTTTCTGGTTTTATTGAAAAAATTTATTTGCTATTTTCAAGTTCCAGCAAACGCTGAAATTAATCAAAGGCAAACTGAAGCTTACTATGAAGCCTTTATCAGACACCAGGTGGGAGATCAGAACTGGGGCATTGAAGGCTATATAACTGAACTGCAATTTGACGAAGTTGTTCAATGCATCGAAAGCTCAAAAAATTAAACAGAACAATCAGACATAGTGATTGTGATTCGGTTTTGAAAAAAATTATTGAGACAAGCAGTTATGATCTGCCTAAAGACTTCAAAAATAAAAGAGTAGCCGAAAAGAAGAGCATGTTTGATTATGAAGAGAGCGAACAATCTATACAGTATCCTAAAAGCCAGTAAAAAACAGATTGTTTTAATACCAGCAAATAAAATGAACGTCAAATATTGCTGACAAAAGTGGTGATGATGAAAAATGGTGATACAAATTTACTGTCTGTTAATTACATAGACCACCACTTGTTGAGATTATTGCGACAAAAAGGGGAATTTACAGCGAACAATTAATAAAATAGTAGCTGTCAAAAGTTAGTCGATGCATGTTGGGATAGAAGAAGAGGTCCTCGCGAAATGTACCTTGCCCACATCCCTTGCCCCGGCACTGTAAACCAACCATGCTTTTCAAAATCATTGACGATATTCAGGATAGTATAATAATGATGACAGTATTGAATACCCTATAAATACCATCAGAATATCAGTTCAAAGCCGACTTAGCGGAATTTAATTTTCAAGAAAGATTTTCTTTTGCGCAAAAATTTGGGTATACCGGGTGAATTTTTTAAGTTGAATCAGTTGAAAATCTCGAAAAGCAAACATCTCACGAAAAAATGTTTCTAATAAAAAAAGATGGTTTTGAAGGGGAAGTCCACTTATTCTAAAAACTCTTCCAGTGCCTTCGCCCTTGAGCGGGGAGATAGGTCAACTTTGAAATTTTAAATAGAAACCTCTGTTTTTCATTGCAGATTCGTATTCTACGGCAAAAAATACAAAAGTTTTTTACGAACAATTTTTCACGATTCCTCACAGATGGCACTGTAATCGAATTTGAATTTACCGTCTGAATTACACTAACTTATCCGTTATATAGGTCATTTAAAGGAAATTCTGACGTTAACGTCATTCAGACGGTAAATTCAAATTCGATTACAGGGCCTTCTTTAAGGAATCGTAAAAAATTGTTCGTACAAAACTTGTATTTTTTACCGTAGAACACTATAATCTGTAATTAAAAAACAGGGGTACCCATTTCAAAGTTGACCCTTCCCCCCCCCACAATGATGAAGGAAAGGGAAAAGGTTTTAGCATAAGTGGACTTCCTCCTCGAAACTATCAACTTTTATTCGAAACATTTTTCCGTAAGAATTTTCCTTTTCGAGATTTTCACCTGATTCAACTTAAAAAAATCATCAGGTATATAGACAGTAGATACGCCCAAATTAATTTTTTTAAAAATTGTTAAATACACGTATGCCTTCATTCTCCAGAAAAAATTTTCAAGATTTAGGAAAATTATGAAATCGCCAAAGTTTGGCAAAATAAATGGCGGCGAAGTGCGTGAACGGTGGCAAGAAATGTAGAAATTAAATCTGAACAACATCTCCGAAATTCACCCTTCCAGAGCGTTAGGGTTGTATGGAGCTGAAAATTCCACACAGTGATGAAAATTTGTACGTGGGTTTACTGTTTAGTTGAAGTTAAGGTTCACGCGTACTTAGCCGAAGCGGCGCTAGACAAAATGTCATTGAGCTGATGCTCGCGCTCTGGGGCGAAGGGTCAATTTTATTTATTTCAACATTTGAAAGAACTCAATACTTTGACTAGTGAGGTACGATGAACAGTTCGTCAGTAGAGGATCTCTTTGTATTAAGTTTAATTGCCACTATGGAAGAAGAAGAAAACACCATCATTATATTATTCCAGGCGTTCTGTATAATTTATACATTTGCACTTTGTAGACACTTGGCTACATGATGCATACGAGTACCTACACGATGATATTATCGAAATTGTTCAAAGATAGGTTTCGACACTCTTTTTCTTTTTATGAAATTTTCTGACGTTTTTTAATTTCAAGGATTATTGGAGACCTTTGACCGTGAAGGAGTTGAAAGAATTTTGGAATCATTTTACTGGTTTGGAAAGTGAAGATGAGTTTGACGATTTATCTGATGATGACAGTTTGAATGACCCCTAGTATCAATTTGATACAGATGAAGAAGTTTTGAATGAAACTGCGAACCCTGGAGCTGATTCACAAAACGTCCTCAATATACCCGATTCGATTATAATAAATGCACGCAGAGTGAAGTGCAGAAATACAAAGAGACCTTTTGACTCTACAAACTCCATATAGGTATTTTCATTCACTTTTTCTCTGACTCATTGATAAGTGAGATTGTTGATCCTACTACTTTGCATTGCGTACAAAATCAGCCGAATAAACCAGTCAATAATAATGCAACGGACATGAAATAATAATATATTGAAATCCTTCTATATTAGTCACTCGTTCATATGCCAAATACAAGATCATATTGGAGTGAACTTGAATTTTGCTCAATAAAGAATGCGATGCCCTTGGCAAAATTTCAAAAATTGTGGTAATTTCTTCATTTCAGTGACAATTCTAAGTTTATAGCAAGAAACGAAAGAACCCACGATAGACTTTTTAAAATAAGAGCACTTATGAAACTTTTCCAAAGAAAATTCAATAATACCTCTCAACAATATTTATCTATTGACGAGCAGATGAGTTCAACTTAAGTTAGACATTACATGAAGCATTATATGCCATTGAAACCACACAAATGAAGGTTTCAAATTTTTGGTCCAGTCGGGAATATCTGGTTTTGCATATAATTTCGAAATTTACAGTGGACAGGAAAATAACGACACTCGTCCTGCCTCTGAGCCAGATCTGTGTGCCACATCCAATGTTGTTCTAACGTTGTCACGTGCAGTGCCGGATTAACATTTTTGGGGCCTATAGGCTGAGAATTGGTGGTGGTTTCGTTAAGGGACGAAAATACCAAAATTTCACTGTTCGCTATCATGTGATTTTAAGGGTTCCGTACCATAGAAATCTTAATATATATCTGTAGGCAGTGGCGCACCCAGGGGGGGAGCCATGGGGCTGCAGCTTAAATATTTAAGTGAGGCTTCCATACAAAAAAAACGCCATTTTTTGCCTATTTTTGCTCGATATCAATAAAAGGTAACAGGTAAGCACTTGAAATATTCACAAAATACTAAATTGTATATTTATTTTAATAATAACCTTTCGTGCGTGAGTCCGACTCTACTTGGCCGATTTTTATACTTTAGTCCGCATTGCGGGTCATAGATTGTTAAATTTAGAAAGTATAGCGAAAGTATTGTTCACCTTAAAGTGTTGTAGAGAGTCATATGCATTTTTAGAAAGGACCCCGCACGGGAACCCATATAAAATGGTTCTCGTTGGAATTTCTTCATATTTTTATATGTTTTTATATCCTTTGTTATCAATACAATGTGAAGGTTTTGAACAGTTTCTATGTCTAGTTTCGGTTTTATGGGTTTTTGAAATGTTGCGATTAAGCCAAATGTGATAATGCTTTAAAAACTTTGTTAGTGTGAAATAATTTTTGTTATTATAACTTTGGGACCAACTGGTAGATATTTCACGAATAATATATATTTTTTTTTAACAATTGCAGATCAGAAATGATTCTTTTCCCTTCAGGGCGACTCTAAAATAGTTACAAAGTATGTCAAAAATTAATTTATATAACAGTATTTCCTAAACTTTTATTGGTATTATATTAAACACTTTTTAAGCAAAACAGCTCAACATGACAGTTACAAGACTAGCGAAAATCGACTTCCTAGATTTTTCACCACATACCAGCTAATAAAAGCATTGGTTGGCTCAGCGTTGCCAACGACAACAATAAATATGGCGATTGTTCATGAAAAATTGTCAACCAAATTGTACCTTTGTTTAGTTTTTAATTCAGCTTAAGCAATTTTTAATCATTCATTATTATTTAGTTCTACTTTTGTATTAAAAAAATGCCATTTAATAATAATAATAACCGTGTCAATTGTTATGTGTGTAATGTTTTATGTGAAGTAAGATTTACAACAAGATTGGTAAATACTGAAATCAATGAACACAAAAGGCAAATAGTATTTTAAGAAGAGAAAACTTAAACCACCCTGCCTTGGAGTTCAACAACAATTCTCGAGTTTGTTTGAATTGTTCAAGATCTCTTAATGAAGAAATTGAAATGGTACAACAGGATTCGGAATGTTTAAAACTGAATATTTTGAAGCAATCAGCGAATGCGTCTTGTGTAATTTGCAATGAACAAAATCATTTAGGGCGAGTTTCAACGAACTTTATTACTGACATTTTTATAAAAAGCAATATTTATGTTCCGGAAATAGTGCGTGTTTGCTCACGACATTTGGACGAAAACGGCCTTTTACTGCCAGAACTAGATACCTTCAGTACTTAGATAATTCCTTATGTTTTCTCAAAAGAGTTTGATATAATACCAATGAAACTTTTAAGAAAATATTTCAAAAAATATTATGAAATTTAAATTTTTGACCAACTCTGTGATTATTTCAGAGCCACCCTGTAGGTACTGATCTGAAATTGTTGGGAAAATGATAAAATATATATATTCTCTGGAAACTCTTCACATAATTTTTCTCAAAAATATTATAATAAATTAATTGCACATGGAAAAATTCTTTTAAACAATTATCGCAATTGGCTTAAGCGCAATATTTCAAAAATTCATAAAATCGAAACTAGACATAGAAACTATTAAATTTGCTCTTTATTGAATGAAACTAAGAAATTCTACTTAACTTAATTTTATTCTCAAGTAACGGAAAAAAAATTGCTCTCCAAGCACATAGAATAATATATCAGGAAGATACAGATCTAGCTAGCTACATAATAATACGTAAAACGTTGGGCAATGATACCGTGGCTATTCAAGATCAAAATTTTCACTTAGCAAGTCAACACTCCCACTAAAATTTTACATTATAAAAGCAAAACATATTCTATACTTAAACATTATGCTATTATAGTTTATTCATTATTTGTTCTCTTATAAAAACAAATGATTGAGTGGGCAATGGCTTTGTTAATATATCAGCAAGCTGATTCTTACTTGGGACATAAGATATATTTATTAAACCATTCTCCACTTTCTCTCGGATAAAATTGTACTTGACATCTATATGTTTAGTTCGTTTGTGAAAAACTGGGTTATTAATTAACTTAATGGCACTTTGATTGTCAACGTACATCTTAATACAATCATATTTTTCACCCAAGTCCAACAACAGTTGCTGTAACCATAGTATTTCCTTTGCAGACTCGCAGGCTGCTACAAATTCTGCTTCGGTGGTAGAGAGAGCAATGGTCTTTTGCTTTTGGCTTAACCATGTTACTGGCCCCCCATTCATCAAGAATATATATCCAGTAGTGGATTTTCGAGTATCCACATCACCTGCAAAATCAGCATCGGAATACCCCATAAGATCATTGCTTTCTCCATACCTAACACAAACATTTCTTGTATTTACTAAATATCTAATCACACGCTTTATGGCATTAACATGTTGTTGACTAGGATTATTAACATACCGACTCAAAATGTTCACCGCATAAGAAATATCCGGTCTGGACACTGAGCATAGAAACAACAGCGAACCAATAGCTTCCCTATAAGGGAATTTCATAACAGTTTCCTCAAGATTTTCACATATAATAACATTTGGATCAGCAGGAGTTGATGCAGGATTGCATTCCCTCATATTAAAAGTTTTAACAATTTGATCTATGTACTCTCGCTGATGTAAACATATACAGTTATCATACTTTAACACTTCTATGCCTACAAAATATGACAAATTCAATTTCTTAATTTTAAATGCCTGTTTCAAGAAACTTATTATATCTTTAATTATTTTTTTACTTGATGATATTATGAGAGCATCATCAACATAAATTATCAGTATAACTTTGGTACTTTCAACATTCCTAATATATACACAGTAGTCAGCTTGTGACTGAACAAAACCATATGCTTTTAAAAATTCAGTAAACTTTTTGTTCCAACACCTTGAAGCCTGTTTTAGCCCATAGAGTGACCTATTCAATTTCAATACATTACTTTCATCAACAACCACACCATCAGGAATTTCTAAATAAATTTCTTCTTCCAAGTCCCCGTTCAAGAAGGCTGTTTTGACATCAAACTGTTGGATTTCCCAATTGTACGTAGCTGCCATACTGAAAATAATTCTTATTGAATCATACCTTATGGTAGGGGAAAATATTTGCTGGTAATCAATACCAGGGACTTGATTGAACCCTCGTGCACATAATCTAGCCTTGTAACGGTTTACCTTTCCATCGTCACCTCTCTTAATGGAAAATACCCACTTGGCTGTGAGTATTCTCTGTCCAGTTCGCTTCACTGGAGTCCAAGTCTGATTCTCATCATGAGCATTTAGTTCTTCTTTAATAGCTTGCAACCATTCATCCTTCTGCGAACTCTTCATTGCCTCATTAAATGATGATGGTAATACAAATTCCACTAAATTGGCTTCTAAATTCTGCTTTCTCCTTGGTCTCAGATTTATTGGTTCATATGGAGAATCATCGAGGATCTGTGATGGTTCATAGTCAGGATCATCATTGTTGCAACTGCGCATACTTTCCTCATTCTCATTCAATGAGTTTTCATTTAAAGAATTATCACTCAAAGCAGGATCCCCTTCGATTATGACTTCAGAGTTACCCTGTTGAGCATCTTCATCACTTTCTTCTATAAATATTTGTGCAATATTCTGTCTTTGTTCAGGAAATTTATTCTCATCAAAAACAACATTTCTTGATATTTTAATTCTCTTTGTCTTCATGTTGAACATTCTGTAATTGGTATTATCGTATCCAACCAATATCATCTTTTCACTCTTTTTATCTAATTTGGTCCTCAACTGATCAGGAATATGTACATACCCTTCACTTCCAAATACTCTTACATGCTCCAAAATTGGTTTGACTCCATTCCACAATTCTGATGGAGTTTTGTCTGATGTTTGGCTAGATGAGGTTCTATTAAGCAAATAAACTGCGCAATTTATGGCTTCTGCCCATAAGTCCAAAGAGACGTCACGTGCATACAGCATGGATCGAGCACTCTCTACGATTGTTCTGATATCCCTTTCTGCACGCCCATTTTGTTCTGGAGTATATGGGGCACTACATTCAGAAACAATTCCTTCCTTATCCAAGTATTCTTTAAATGCCTTATTAATGTATTCACATCCGTTATCTGTATGCAGGGCTTTAACACTGTGCATGTATTTGTTTTTCACAATAGCATTATACTTCTTGAAATATTCCAGAGTATCACTTTTATTTCTCATGAAGTACACATGTCTGTAGCTGGTTGACGCATCTTTGAATAGTAAAAAGTATCTCATACCTTGAACCGATGCATGAGTCATTGGACCACAGACATCACTATATACTAGGTCACCAGGTTGTAGTTTTGCCCGACTTGATTTCTGGAATGGGAACCGAGATTGTTTCCCATAAGCACATGCTTCACACATTAAGTCAGTTTCATTACCTTTTTCAATATTTAAACCTTCAACTATATTGTTCCCACTCATTTTCTTTATTTCTTTGAAGTTTAAATGTCCTAATCTCTCGTGCCACTTTTTAATATCACTTTTATTTTTCTGCACTAAGTTGCATGTGTCAGAAATAACTGTTTCAATGTTCAGTTCATATAAATTGTTCAACTTCATTTTTGCACACATCACAACTTCATTACCATTGTAAATTAGAGCTCTACTATCCTTCTTCACTATCGAATAACCTTTTCTTGTTATCATGCCTTCAGAAAATAAATTTCTTCTTAATTTGGGAACATACAGTACTCCATTTAACATGCTTAGCTCCCACTGTCCATTGACGCATCTTTTTATTAAAACTTTTCCAATTCCACTTACTTCTATGGACTCTTTGTTTCCCAATGTCAATGATTTCTGATTACAAGCTGTATATTCTTCAAAAAATTCTTTTCTGTATGTCATATGGGCCGAAGCACCACTATCTAAGATCCAGGTGTCTTCTTCTATACCACTGTCTGTATTTGACTCATTAGCTACATTAAAAGCTAACATGGTATGCTTATCTTGAGCTGGGTTCTTTTGTATTTTCTTTGGTGCACGACATTCTCTGGCAAAGTGCCCCCTTTTTCCACAATTGTAACATTCAAAACGATGCTTCGCAGGTTTCCCTTTGCTCATACTACTAGTACTAGGTTCATTTTTGTTTGATTCTTTCTTAAGTTTATTATTAGCAACCATAAAAGCCATTTCTTGTTCTTCTTCACAAATACTATTAGCTTCCTCATCGAGTAGTCTTGCCGTTAAGTTATTCAAGTTTTGTTTTTTTGAATCCAGCGACATCCATGCTTGCCTAAGTGATCTATATTTAGGAGGCAAAGTTCCCAATATTTTCGTGATTATAGCAGTGTCACTGATGTTTTCACCACTTTCTTTGAGCTGTTTGGCGAGATTCTCAACCTTTGCAATATGTTGTGCCACACTATCACTTGGTGACATTTTGTACTGGTAAAACCGTTCATGAATTAACATTTTATTTAATTCACTTTTTTTTCACAGTTTTCTATCAGGGTTATTTGATTTAAATCCATCGACGACGTGATAATGTACATAGCCATGCCGTCATCTTTTAACCATTTATTCGCATTTTCTTCTGTTCTTTCTATCGACATATCGATTCCTTTCGCTTTCAGTGCACATTTTATTTGGAATTTCCACTGCCTGAAGTTTTTTCCGTCGAATTTATCCACACTCAGAGTTCTCTCCATTTTGAGGTTATACGGTGTGATTTATTCCAGAATGCAAAAATATGAATTCTTATTTACTGTTTTCTTAATTCTTCAGAGCTTCCTGGGCCCATAACCTATTAAATTTGCTCTTTATTGAATGAAACTAAGAAATTCTACTTAACTTAATTTTATTCTCAAGTAACGGAAAAAAAATTGCTCTCCAAGCACATAGAATAATATATCAGGAAGATACAGATCTAGCTAGCTACATAATAATACGTAAAACGTTGGGCAATGATACCGTGGCTATTCAAGATCAAAATTTTCACTTAGCAAGTCAACAGAAACTGTTTAAAACATTCACATGTTGGTGATAACAAAGGATATAAAAACATATAAAAAAATTAAGAAAGAGAACCATTTTATATGGGTTCCCGTACGGGGTCCTTTGATTACCGCGTGAACTAAATTAATTAATTTTCTTTAAAAAATGTTTCATTTATCAATTTGTACAGGGTGGGCAAATTTCGATGTTTGTATGGGGTATCTCGGTAACTATAGGAGATACAAAAAAATGGAGGCCGCATTCTGGATCTCTTTTATCGAGTCAAATTCACTGGCGAAAACAAAAATTTGCTATCGTCTTTTGTTTTCGAGTTCGATTTTTAGAGTGTGAATATCAAGGCTATTTGTGAAGTTACGACATAATAAGTGATAACTTTTACATTCTTAAGAAACATTTTTCTGTATAATCCAGTGATGTCGAGAAAATTTGAAGAAAAAGTGCAATTTCGAGTTATGGCCTAAAGATAATTTTTTTTTTTAATAGGAATCATAGTTGGCTATGGTTTGGTTGGAACGTATTTCCCCCTTTCTAACGATATATCATAAGTCTGGTCGCTTTTGACGTGTAATGTACGCCATATACGCTACGGTCTACCGGATATATGTTACCTTTGCAGGTTTATCTGCGCAGTTCAGTATACCTGTATGGGGATGTTCCGGTGTACCGTAGCGTTTTTCATTTCTTTTCGCGATGTCATCGATTGAAGACGATGGCGCACTGGCATTGATAGGCTTTTCGTTTATTTTGAAGAAAAAATACACAAAATCTTTGAAAAGAGTGCGAAAGAAATGGTGTAAGCATTGGCTATTGAAAAGGAGAACTTATAGTCACGTCAACTTATTGAATGAATTAAAATTCGAACCTGAATTATCTCAGAATGGACGAGAAAACACCTAAAATTACTTACAATGGTTACCTCACAATGGTACTCCTATGATAAAAAAAGATACAGTTATGAGAAATAGTATTTCTCCGCACAAAAGATTAACAGTTACTTAGAGATTTCTCGCAACAGGTAGAAGTTATGAGGACAATTTTCAGCAATTATTCCTGAAACATGGATGAGTTCTATATATTTCGATAAATTTTTCAAAGAGTTTTTTACATTACGTAAAGTGAACAAGGAAAATTCTTTAATAATTTAAAAAATTATCAAACAACTTTCCAAGGGAGCTGGTTATACGTATTCCGCAACGCAAAATCTGCATTCACAATCGGTGAATTATAGAAATTCGAACGGTGAATTATAGAAATTGTCAAGTCACCCCGACTCGAAATCTGCATATAGCTGTTTCGATCTTTTTAGATCTCATCAGTGCAGCTTATTTGACTCGGAGTGAATTAACATATTTCTAATTGTTCCCCAATACAAATCGTGGTCAGTAACACTGTCTGGATAACAACCCAGAGCGCCCTCCCACCTAGGAGGTGGGAAGATATTGGGAACCAACAATTCACCGCTTAGACCGAAAATGCAGATATTCGTTGCGCAAACACGTACTTCCTGACATGAAGATATCTACTCTACAACAGTGGTGTATATGTTATGATTGTTTGATAATTTTTTAAATTATTAAAGAATTTTCCTTGTTCACATATTGGGAACCAACAATTCACCGCTTTGACCGAAAATGCAGATATTCGTTGCGCAAACACGTACTTCCTGACATGAAGATATCTACTCTACAACAGTGGTGTATATGTTATGATTGTTTGATAATTTTTTAAATTATTAAAGAATTTTCCTTGTTCACACTATGTAATGTAATTGACCATGGTCAACAAGTATGTTTTTCATGTTTTGAAGGACTTTTTTATTTAATTCTGACGGAGCCAGTTTCGCGTGTTGCCGTGACACTAGAAAAAACTAGACTTGAGTATGCAACCGGAGTACATGCACACATGCACAGGTACACCGTACCTACAGTGCCATTAAAAAAACTGATTTTCGATCTTGCTCCGATCTTGCACGGGTTCAAGAATCTGCACATATTTATTCCCACATACGCTCCAGTCTACCTGCGCAGGCACACCTTCACAGGTAGACTTCTCCGGTCGACCGTAGCGTATATGGCGTACATTAGTTTTTAAAAGCGAAAATATTTTACTAAATTACTTTTTGCCTTTTTTATACGTATTTCAAGTAGGAGGGTATCATCTATGACATAGTTTGTCCATTTCTTTCCGTCATAATAACAATTAACTGATTTAATCGTAAAAGTGAGGATGTGGTATGTTATGTTGGTATTGGTGAGTGCGGATGGTGTGTTATGTTAGAAAATTTTATTCAAAGTAATAACAGTTTTGATATTGCATCTGAGATATATTTCAATCGCTATCCAGAAATATAACCTAATGAAGCTATTTTCAAGAGGTTAAAAATTATTATTAAACATCTTTTATATTTGTAATTGTTTTGTCTTTGTTCAATGATTCGCAATTAATAAGATTTTCTGTTAATCTTTCGAAAATAGCTTAACTAGGTTGTCTTTTTTTCTGGATAGCCATTGAAATATATCTCAGATGCAGTATCACAACTGTTATTATTTAGAATAAAGCTTTATCTAACATTTCATATTTCTCGTAATTTTCGAACGACATCCTGACTTTTACAACTAAATCAGTTCATTGATATTATGACGGAAAGAAATTGTCAAACTCCGCCTACTTGAAATAAGTATAAAAAACGCAAAAAGTGATGTAGTAATAGCTATTTATGCCATCAGTTACGAAATGCCTAATTTTGTGTAACGCGTGAAATTTGTTACGTGGTGTGATGAGAAGAAAATTAAACATGTTAATGAGAAAGTTTTACTTGCATATTTTGAGGGTAAGAAAGATCTAAAAGTTTCCACATTATGGACACTTTACTCAATATTAAGGTCTGAACTAAATCTGAAAAGGAATATTGATATTAAAAAATATACAAATTTGGTAACATATATTAAAAGGCAAGCGGACGGGTACAGTGCTAAAAAGTCAAAAGTTTTTATTAAAGAAGATTTTGCCAAATTTTTAGTGGAAGCTGTTGACAAAGAATACTTAATGGCTAAGGTTGCAATGATAATTGGAATGGCAGGAGCATGCAGAAAAGCAGAATTAACATTTCTTCCAGTTGAAAATGTTATAGGCGAAGGAAGCCATTTTCGTGTTGATATCCCACCTTCAAAAACAAAAGTTATACGGCAGTTTGCAATTACCACTGGAGACATTGAAAATACGAATCTTGTTGAAATATTAAGAAAATATATTAAGTTGCGTCCCCAGGTTCTTAAACACAACAGATTTTTTGTAAAATATGCGAATGGAAAATGTACCAGAAATCCTGTGGGAATTAACACATTTAGCAGTCTGCCAAAAGTTATTGCACAATTTCTAGGTCTTTCAAATCCTGTTCTATATACTGACCACTGCTTCAGAAGAAGCTCTGCCACTTTCCTAGCAGACAGTGGGGCTGATATTTTAAAATTAAAGAGGCATGGAGGTTGGAAATCTACCTCTGTTGCGGAGGGATATGTTGAAAATTCCATGAATAATAAAGAACTTATAGCGCAAGAAATATTTGGTGAAACATCTAATGCAATGTGCGCCGCTTCCCAAATAACAGCAAGTTCGAGCAATGAAAAAAATATGTCGTCGGGAATTAATTTGAATAATTGCAATAATTGTGTTATCAATATTTATAATAATTAATTAATTTATAATTTATGTTTTTAACTTGTATTATAACAGTTTAATAAATAGAATAATTCTTTTTGTCACTAATTTTGAAATACATTTTTTCTACGAATGTCAATAAAAACCATCATTCTATGATCAAAAGTAATTGCGGAACATAGTGCATTGCTTTATACCCATTTTCATTGTGCTTCTATCACCATGGTGAGTGAACTACAAAGTTCACATTGTGCACGGGTATTTTAACAAAGGTGGCGTTAACCGCTGCCGTGTGTTTTTTTGTGGAACGTCAGATTGACATTTTTTAAAATCTTAAAAGGAAAAATATTAATCATCACATTTTATGTAACAGTAACATTCGTAGAAAAAGTATAGTGTAAAACTCGCATGGAATGACCATTTCCTACTCGTATGATTTGCAGCACTCGCCGCGGCTCGTGCTGCAAACGTCATACTCGTAGGAAATGCATGTCATTCCATGCTCGTTGTACTATTTCGTCACCAATTGCATAAAATTTTACTTTATGCAACTAGTAACAAAAAGTAAGACGTTTCATAATGTCAATCAGTTTTAAAAAGTGTCACTTTATATGTCAAAATTAGAAAAAATATTATTTTCGCTTTTAAAGGCTTACACATCGAACGAAATAGTCATGGATGTCTTTGTGACAAAGCAGATTGTTTTTCCTTTCATAGATGTAGCAGGCAACTTCCAATATGTAAAGGCACGTGAGGGGTAATATCTGAAGTTATCTGAATAGAGGTTTACTGGGTTCGGATTGAGTTTTGCATAGCAGAGCTCTTATGCATTTTTTTCTGAACAATAAAGAGTGTTTTTGCAACCGTATACTGTCCCCAGAGCATTAAACCATAAGCCAATCTTAAGTGAATGTCTGCATAATAGAATTGTTTCAGCAACAAGCAGAACTGTTGTTCTGATTGATTTTATTGTTATTAATCTTCATAGCTATACTTTCCATTTGTTTATGTTTTGTATTAAAAATCAGGAACTCTATTTTTGTTGTTTTTACGTAATTCGTGTTTTTGGAAAACCAGTATGTAATTTTCGACATTAGATTCTCACAAGCTATTTGGTTCTTATTATGTGTCTCCTTAGCCTAGATACAATAATTGATAAGTCATCGTCATATAAGACAATTTCAAAATCGAAAAGTTAATATACTCTATCTGCCACATAAAGAGAGAATAATATAGGGGCTAATAAAATACTTCCCTAAGATACTCCCATGTCTTCCGGTGCGGCACTTAAGGTGTGTTGATCTTACAATGATTAATGCTTGGTTAACATACAAACGGATTTACCAACAAAATGGAACGCCAATTTTGAATATTGTGCAGCAGGCAAAATTCAGATCTGAAGTTCGTCACTGTCTGATCAAAATGAATACATCTGCAACAGGCACACCAAAACGAGGTAGGCCGCCTTCGAGTGTAGTGAGCAAGAATAACACTCGAAAAAGAAAAAAGGATTAGCAGTATGTAATATGTTTCAGCTCAAGCTGTACGCCACGATCAATTTGGACCTCGACCTACACTCGTGGATATGAAAATGCGATGTAAATATCCTAACTGTAAAGGCTTTCCGAAAATGAAATTCGACAAATGTGGAGTTGGTTTTTGTTTCAATAAGCATAGCAATTGTTTCAAAAAAATTTCACTCGAAATTATTTCATAACTTGAATTATAGCAGATTTGGCAACATGTAATTATTTGGCTTAAAATATAAGTTTTCATCCAAAAATATTCTTAGCATTATAAGTGTAGACAATTTTGAAATGACCATTACGATGAAACGTCGACGATCATTTAATTCAGTAAATAACTATGTGTTTCAATTAGAATTTTCAGGTATTCCAAGAACTTTCAAAGCATAAAGTCTTAAAACCTATTTTAATAACCATTCCTTGGTGTATTTTGTTCTTTATCCATTATCTCCAACTCTACCAGAATTTCCTGGACAGATAATATCTTTTCAAGAGGCAAACATTTTCTATAGTTATTTCTATACTTGATCTATCCGATGATGGTTGTGCGACCGAAATTGCAATGGCAGTATGTATATATTTTATAACTATTTTGTGTTACAAAGATGGTAAAATCAAGTTTTGTTTGTGTTCATGATACATTACCAGTAGTAACGACGTTATCCTTCATCTATTATTTTCGGATTAATTTGATAATCTTGTTCCTTCAGAACCCAAAACTTATAATTGAATATTTTCGAACTGTATCGTGTCATCAGAATGATTATATGCCAATAGTTTACAACAGTTAGGGTAGTAATAACGAAGAATTTCTATTTCCATTCTACTTCATAAAGATATGAAATATTAATATATGTTTTCTTCATATAATGGAACGTTGATGACGCTCTAATTGCCAAATTCATCATATTAGGTATAAAAGTCAGTAGTCACATAACCACGATAGTGGGGTGTGATAGCTAAAAGAAGTTTCACATCTGGCAACCACTGCGCTCTTTTGGATTCAGATAGTACATGGGTAGACGCGTTAAAAAAACCGGAACACAAATTTTTCTGGCCCTCTAGTGGCGTTGATGATGTAATCAATATGGCCGCCATAGTTTTTAACACGCTTTTAAATTTCCTTGTATAACTCGGATTTTTATTAGAATATTAACCAATATTATCAGTGATTATTAATGAGAAGAAAATGCGCTTTTCAACGGTATAAGTGACATATTATTGTCAGCTTTGTAGTTAATTTTTTTAATTGAATTTTGGTTTTTATCGAAACATTTTGCTAAATATCTCGAAACCTGTTGCACATAGATGAAAATTGGTAGAATTTTGTTTGTTTGTCAATCAATCAGCTTTCGAACAGTGTATCTGACTTCTATTTTATAACAAACTTACTGAAAATGTGCCAAAACAGTGTAGCATTGCACAGTTATAGTAGCAATGTAAGATTTCAAATACTGTCTTGGAATGTCAGATGTCCTTATTAAGTCAGATAATGTATAAGAAACGTCATTGTATGAGAAACATCATTGTATAAAAAAGCCACCTATTACTAAGTCGACTATATAGAAAAAAACTCTATCGCAGCGAGCTGCATTAGAAGAGCAGGTTTTCATAATAACGTATCCAGTTAAAAAAATATATTCAATAAATTATGATTTTTCTCCAAATTCCAAAAAAATGCGCCCTATAATGTGTAAACAATATTTATTTCTTCCCCGGGGGACCAACTCCACACCCAATTCGTACCAAAACCAATAACATCCAAGGTATCATACAAAACTACGTACTTACAAAATTTCAACCCTATTTCTATGAAATTGCGCCCTTTATCGTATAACAAGATTTATTCCTTCATCCGCAGGGTCAACCCTCCAACCAATTCATATAGAAAAAAATACTATCCAAGATATCGTACGAAACTTTCAACCCCATGTTACCAAAATTGCGCCTTCTATCGTGTAAACAAGACTTATTTACCTAGGGGGTCAACCCCCAAACCAATTTCGCATTAAAACCTATTTCATTCAATATATCATACGAAACTACCTACTCACAAACTTTCAATCCTATTGCTTCAAAATTTCGCCCTTTATCATGTAAACAAGATTTATTTCTTTCCCCAGGGGGTCAACCCCCCCCCCCAACCAATTCGAACCAAAACTTATCCCATTCAAGATATCATACTAAACTTCCTAGATACAAACTTTCAACCCTATTGCTACCAAATTGCGCCTACTGTCGTGTGACCAAGATTTATTTCCTCCCCAGGGGGGTCAACCTCTTAACCAATTCGAACTAAAAACAAACCCATCTAAGATATCATGCGAAACTACCTATTTACAAACTTTCAACCCTATTGCTTCAAAATTGCGACCGTTATCGTGTAAACAAGATTTATTTTTCCCCCAGGGGGGTCAACCCCACAACCAATTCAAACCAAAAACAATCCCATCCAAGAAATCATACGAAACTATCTATTTACAAACTTTCTACCCTATTATGCTTCAAAATTGCGCCCGTTATCGTGTAAACAACGCTAAAATACATAAGCACATACATACGAATATATGTGGCTCCGTAGTTCAGTGGTCAGTGCGTTGGGCTACTGAACAGAAGGTCGCTGGATCGAATCCCGGCCGAACCAACGAATTAATCCGGAGCCACCTCTCGGAAGGCAATGGCAAACCACCGAGCAGTGTTCTGCCTAGTAAAGCCTCTCTGTAAAGACGTTCGGAACCGTCGTAAAACTGTAGGTCCCTTCTATTCGTGTATCGCTGTATCACGCACAGCACGAGTAGTTGTAGAGAGGTCGCCACGCCCTAAACCGGGTACGGCACCACAAGAAGAAGATATATATATATATATATATATATATATATATATATATATATATATATATATATATATATATATATATATATATATATATATATATATATATATTTATATATATATATATATATATATATATATATATATATATATATATATATATATATATATATACACTGCCGAGCATAAAATCAGGGTCATCACGTTATTTGCAATTATATTTTTTAAATCAAATATCAACAACTTTCTTTCATTCAAGCAAGCACGATAAAATCATCGCATAAAGTCAATAAATTCTTGAGGGGGCTTGTTTTTTACATAGTACTAAAATGAATATACGTGAAAAAAAGACAGAAATATACAGCTTTTTCTATCTTTTTACCTAGAAGTGTATACTGGAAAATGAATATTAATTGAAAAACATTTTGAAAAAATAAAAAAATTTATTCTAATAAAAATAATAAATGAAAAATATCTCCTAGAAAACTCTAAATAAATAAAACTGATAGAAATAAAAAATATTAAAAAAAATAATAAAAATGTACTTTCATCATTAAATATAAACAAATAAATATATTTTTAGACGTTTATATCATAGAGCCACTTTTTGGAGGAAGATTATAGATTTCAAAAAATGCAGCCTACAAATTCATGTTTGAAGATTTGGCTCTATTTGTATTTACTTTTCTAAGGTTACCGTCATCCAATTCATTCGTGGAGAGGATATTTTCATTGATCAATATTGTTGAATGTAAAATTCGAAATAAAATGATACTAAAAATGTTAAATTCAGTTGTGTCTGTTAGATCTCACTTGGAAATAAATGAGACTTGCTGTAAATAATTTGAGCCTAGCAAAGCTATGTATGCAAAATTTAATTCTGATATGTATCAGTAGCAGAACCAATCCACAACTTCAAGCACAGACAAAGATGATGATGATGATGATGTAATGATAGTAATTTAAGTAAAAAGTCCCGAAATTAAGTACTTACCTATTATTGTTTTTCGGAAAAGTAAGCAACATGTTGGGTGCACTATTTTTTCGAGCAGTTGCGAAAAAAATCATGATTGCGATTTTGGGCGACAAATAAGCAGCAAAACACGTATGAAATAACTCCTAGAATAAGTGAATTTTATATGAAAAATACTTGTTGCCAATGTTTCCCCGTTAACATGTCGCAACCACGGTTGCGCTTTTGGGCGACAAATCAGCGTCTAAAGTACAACACGGCTCTGAAAAATCTGGCTACCCTGATGGTAGCTGCTCGTTTGTCGCTATATCATTTTAGGATAAAAAACGTCAACATGTTTTGCGGGTTAAAAGATGCCGCAAATAAATAATTTTAAGTCAGTTTTACAATTAGGTAGATTTGTTTGTAACTAGGCTAGTTTTATGTTTCAACGCAGATATAAACATTTTTGGTTTGTAATAATTCTGGTATCTTTTCTAGAGGGGGCTTAAATAATTCCAGAGGGGGCTCAGCCTCCTCTGGCGCTCCCCTGGTTACGGCCCTGTTTAATTTGCATATTAAGTAATAATAATATTCTATTATATAGATTCTCTTATTTCTCATTCTTGTACCTAATGATTGAAACGTATCTTACAGTTATCTTAGATGTCCTCATGTCACTGATTTTAAAACGAAAAAAGAAAGTGCCAATTGCTTTGAACAATCTACAATTTGTTTAATATATACCAAAAATTGAAATAATTACATTCGGGGAATATATAATTGCACTTTTGCCGAATTATTCTGACTTTGTGCCTACAAACTATAAAATTGAAGATTTGCAATCTGCATAAGTTGAATCTTCTCTTTAGCTTAATCCCTATAAAAAGATATAAACGCACTTTGGATTTGGTACATTTTAACTTTTTATCGTACCCACTATAAAATGATACAATCGCAATCGCACTTTGGAATAGGTACATTTAAACCTAAGACCTGCCCACTATAAAATAACAGAATCGCACTTTGGATTGGGTATGAATTTGGAACACTTATGAAATTTTAAGACAAGTACACATTTATATATTGCCTATGTTTTTATTAACAAAATGAACATATTTTTTTGAAAAAATAAACAAGTATTGTCAGTGTTACCAAATTATGTTATATATATGAACAAAATAAGTATTGCAAAACAAATAGCGAATCGGGACAAAATACTATTGGATTATTAGAGCCTTCTTTGCTATGGCTGGCCGTCCTCTCTTCCTTTTTTGGCCGAGGGGAACATTTTTCGCTTCGATGGGCACCTTTGCTTGTTTCATAATGACTAATAAACCTAGGGAATGTTTGCATACGTACTGTTTCAAAAAACTTGAGCAAGTGCACCGAGTCGCCACTTTATCATTTTCAGAATACAACGTTATATTCACAATCTCCTGAGATTTACGGAAATTATCAAAACATTCCCATTTTAAATGGGTATCTTTCCAGATTTGTACATCTTCTTTGGTCAAAACTTCAGTAGTATATCTTTCTTTAGTATAAAAAATTGTTTTATCATCTTCTTGTTCTTCAAACATTTTCGGTTTTAATTTTACCCACTGATAAGCATCTGTCCAAATTTTTGTTGTCAATTTTATAGTTGTTGCAAACGGTTTGTTGTTGGGATTTTGTGGATTGCGCTCATACGACCATTTTTCAACCAGTGAAACTCTCAAAACTTCCAGAAACTGTCCCACACGAAGTCGTTCTCTTAGGGTCTGTTCTTTTTTTATGACGGAATTTGTTGATTCCAGTCCATTATTGGTGCTGGGAAATTGATCACAAATATAGTAATTTTATCAAAAAATATATACGGTGTCCCATTTGAAATAACAGAGTCAATGGTCAAACAACTATTGTATTTAAACTTTTTGCTAAACCTCACAATTTAGGAAATAATGGACTTATAATGGATTTGGGACACCCTGTGTTTCCTCCCCTGAATAATACTTTACCTAATACAAATGGTTGATCCTCATTACTTGGCAAATTTAACACACCGTTTTATCAAAGATTTAGATGTGCACGTGGTACATAACACGTCTGAAAGTTAATGTATAGTGTCTACACCTGCATGCCAAAGCCCGAACTGCAAACATCGTCGTTACGTCGTATTTCGCTCACGTTCGACTGTATTACTCATTGGACCTACTTACGTTTCAAAGTGCTATGTGTCGTTTTATTGTGCAGACTGTATTTAAAGAGCGTTATACAATATTTTAAAGCGGATTCAGTTTCTTTAAAGTCTAAAATTATTACAAGAAGTTATGACTACTATTTTCATGCTGTAGCAGATTTGATATGGAGTTGATGTTATTTTCTCAAAGTGCATATTGTCTATCAAATGTGTCATATATTATTTTTTGTGCATTACCTTTAATGAGAGTTTGAAATATTTTTTTTATGTTTATTCATTTCTTTTCAAAGCGTTTTTATTCTTTTTCAAAGTGAGTTTAATTCCAACCCATTACATTCCCTACTTAAACAGTCATAAAGCCGCTCACTTTACTGAATCTTTATAAATTACATTGCTGCCATAACTGTGCAATGCTACACTGTTTTGGCACATTTTTAGTAACTGTTTGTTATAAATTAGAAGTCAGATACACCGTTCGAAAGCCAATTTATTGAAAAACAAAAAGTATTCTACCAATTTTCATCTATATGCAACAGGTTTCGAGATATTTAGCAAAATGTTTCGACAAAAACCAAAATTCAATTAAAAAAAATAATTATGTTAAAATTATTTCTATAATAACAAAGCTGACAATAATGTCACTTATACCGTTGAAAAGCACATTTTCTTCTCATTAATAATCACTGGTAATATAGGTTAATATTATAATAAAAATTCGAGTTATACAGGGAAATTTAAGTGTGTTACAAAACTATGGCGGCCATATTGATTACATCATCAACGCCACTAGAGAGCCAGAAAAATTTGTGTCCCGGTCTTTTTTAACGCGTCTACCCATGTACTATCTGAATCCAAAAGAGCGCAGTGGTTGCCAGATGTGAAATATTTTGATAGAATTTTTAGTTAACCGACCACACTACGAATAAGAAAAGCATAAATTCGATCTCGATTACTGAAGCTTAATGAATGAACGCTGAGCGTATGAATATGATCGATTGTACTGAAGCCGCTTCGAAATCCACCTTGTTCTTTTGGTTGGAATTTCAGGAAGCGTTCAGTGTTTTCTGTATCCAATTATTCATGATCGTCGTAAATACGAATGTATATTGTACATAGCTGATGGGTCTATAGTTTTTGTCTTCTTTACTGCCTTTGTTGTAGATAGGACTGATTTTGTACTAGCACTTCGGTATACGGCCCAATTTTAGAAAATTGGTGTTGATTCCTACTAGAATTTTTCATGTTATACTAAAACAATGGTTGATAATTACAGTTTATACGTTTATTAGACAAAACACGCATGGAGCACGTTTCGATGAATCTTCACCTTCTTCAGATGCTTAGTAAGTGAAAACATACATGTAAGAAACAAATAACAAATTGGGTACAAAGTTTAAGTACAAAGATGGATAGAAATATATAAGATAGAAATAGATGGTTACAAATAATTAGTTAGAAAGGGAATTCCATAATGCACTGCTGGTCAGATATTTCCGTAATTTTGAAAAGATCAAGAAGGGGACTTGTAGTATGATCAAGTTGACTATTCAATAGACCCGAATGTAGGTATTTATTAATCTTTAACGATTCTAGGAAATTTTGTTTAATTCCCTAACCTTCAGTATTTTAAGTCAAAATTTAATAAGTGATTTTCTTGGGTTAAATTTTGATTTATTATTTTTTACATGATTTTCTAAGTTATTTCTGGTACATAAGCAATATTGATGTTATGCTTAGATAGTTTTTTACTTCAATTTCCGATATAAGTTAGGCTATTATATCTGATTTTATCTCCGATTGGCTTCGCATTTTCGAAGTTCTTTTTATCTATCATATTGTGCATCATGCGTATTTTATCTGATAAACGTGTAAATTGTTAATTGTTGTTATTAACCATTGTTTTAATATGTTTATCAATTTACATCAAGTATCGGCCTTATCAATCCAAAATTTTTCATGTTATTCTATTTCCAGAATGCAGTATTTGGTAATCCCGTCATTTACGATGCCTTTCCACTTTTATTCTTTTTAAAGCCAACCACATATCTTCAAAGAGAAATCTAAAGTTGTTCATTCATCCTCTACTATTCCTTCTGGTGCCATATATAGGTCACTATATAATTTGGCTACAATATTTATCATTTCATCTTTATTAGTAACTCTTTCATTAATGCAGCTATTTGTTTCGTATATATCATTAATGCTCTTTTGTGCCTTTTTCTTATTTATATGACATGAAAAGCAGTTTGAACAAAATCATCTGGTTTTTACAATTTCAAGAAAACAAACAACTTACTTATTTTTCAAAAATTCTGTTACTTTGTAAACCTCATCCTCGCCTTCAAAGTGCTAAGCAATATTTAAATGACCTTGGATAAGAACACACATCACTGATTCATATTACTACATTTTGGTTTTTGATTCTTGCATCATTTCAATAGAATGCAAAATTGAAGCCTATATTCTGAACTATCGGGTTATTAAAATACAAAATAGATGGTTCTAATAAAAAAGTTGAAATTTGTTTGACATTTCTTTCATTGATTAAAAAAAAACTTAAATTACAACAAGATCAATAATATAAAAACTACAACAAAAGACAGGATAATATGAGACAATTGCATTTGAAATGGATTATTTATACACAAAAAAAGTTCGATTTGTAGGGGTAGTGAACATAATCAATTTATATTTCAATCAGATTACGTTTCTTCAAATTAATTACAATTGAAATTAATATGTACAATATACATTTAGCAATTCCAGTCGAAATTAGGCACCATACAATTTCCACTGTCAGATCAGGCTAAGTAACTGTATGTATCTTTCTGGCCGTCTGTACGCTCTAAATATTCCTTTTCTATTAAAATATCTATGCATTTCTGAAAAAAAAAAATATTATTGGAAATTTAGTCGTAATTTATTAGTAGACACATAAGATGTACAGGGAAAATAAAATGTCTGAAATCAAACAAGGTGAAAACTTCTGATTGGGTTAACTGAAACAAGGAATTGAGTGTCATTATATTTAAAATTGTGGATAAGGCTAAAGTATGCATGGTCAGCTTATG
The DNA here is from genome assembly GCA_030704885.1 of Cynegetis impunctata. Taxonomy (NCBI): domain Eukaryota; kingdom Metazoa; phylum Arthropoda; class Insecta; order Coleoptera; family Coccinellidae; genus Cynegetis; species Cynegetis impunctata. The sequence goes on from JARQZK010003638.1 coordinate 301,615, forward strand.
ACCATGTAGTTGGATATTTTTTTATGTTATGTAGTTTTGGAGACATAAAGAGGAGAAACTAAATGTGTACCACATTCAAACAGAATAAAATCTCCTATTCAATTCACCATGAAGGAGGAACATCTTGCACTCTTGACGTTCAGTTCATAACAGAGGAAGTTGAAACACGATTAACAGGACGCCCACAGACAATAATGCTACATTCTCAAAGCTTGTAATCGCTATTCTAAACAAAAACAGCAGTTCGCAGGATTCTGATGTAGCAGGCTATGAATATTTGCTAACTATAATCATTAAACGAAGAGCTACTCCAGCTTGAACAAACATTTCAGGCCATTTGTTACGACGAACACGAGATCAAGAAAATTACCGACACTCCCAGCAAAGAACCGACTGATACAACAACGACTAAACGAAGCATCAGGAGACTACGCAATTCCTTGCCATTACACTACCACACTCCATGTGCTATCTAAGCTATCTAAATTAACAAACAAACTGAACCGAAAAGGAGGGACGCTGAATATTTGGCTTTCGCCATTCTGGAAGAAGATCCTACAACCGGAAGACAGCAACCTGAGTGCCGAGCAGCTTGTGCCAACAATATGGACTTCATAACTCGACAGGTATCAGTTGTTCCATAGACGTAATCGAGTCTACAGCTACGCCGAAGTTTTCTTGAAGTGCACTGAAGATGTTTCACGCAATTAGAAGCGAAAGTCTGGAAAGAGAGGAGTCGCAGTTGACCGCGGCCGTGATCAGTCCGGAAAACGCTTTAACCTTGTTCACAAAATAGAAATATAAAGTTATAAAATAAACTGTTTTTTAGGAAAGGACCTTGAATATTGCTTTTGAATTTATTCAAAATAATATAGTATACTAACCTACATTAATTTAAGTTCAAGACGTGAAGATGTTATTAGTGAATAATTTTAGTTGTTATTTTATGATTTTATTATTATATGTATCAATTAAGAAAGTTCAAATTATGTCCAAATAATCATGAAAAGTGAAAGCGTAAAAATTAAGTCTAGTATAATACGAAATAGTTTGATGAAATTTTCTGGGCTGAATTTAAAAGCTGAAAAATACGATATGTTTTATGGAGCTCCAATCAAAATTAACTTTGATAAACTACATATCAATTATGAATAATGAGACTTTATCGAAGATGAGATACAAAAGATGTTGTAAGTTATATCAAGAAAACAAAGCAACTTTTGTTCTAAGCGGTAATTTATCAGTAATATCATCCAAATTTTCTGTCAGCTAAAATTATGTGATATTTTACAATTCAGTACTTCTAGTTTTTCCGCTAAAAATTGTTCATTAATAAATTTATGAAAATTATTTTCTTAATAAGCTTCAATAGGTTATTTCAATTACCATAATTTGTGCTGTAGAAAATTGATATTATTTTATTTCAAGGACTAAGTATTTTTATGGCACTGAATTGAAAGTTATTTCAAGGACAAAAGTTTATTTTTCAATGTATTTCATGTATTATTTGATTCTTGAAGAGTAATCCGGGCTTGATTCTAGTTTTGCAACTTTAAATGTACAATAATGATTGGAATATGAATCGCTGACACTATACATGAATTGGAATTCATATAAATTTTATTGAAAGAAGTTTGCTACTATAAATATACCAATTAGATGTAGGAATCAGTACTACCATCAATGACACATCCTGGGAATAATATGAGTATTGAATAATATTCTATTTAATCATCAGATATCATACTAGAATAGGTAATTTTAATAATTTCGGATTGATTGGGCCGATACTTGGTGTAAATTAATAAACATATTAAAACAATGGTTAAAAATAACAATTTACACTTTTATTATAAGAAATAACGCATGACGCACGTTTCGGTGGAACTTCACCTTCTTCAGATGCTAATGGCAAACTATCTATGATTTTCTGTTATATCGAAAACAAGAAATGACAAATTATGTAGAAGGGGTAAATACAAAGATGGTTACAAATAATCATTAGAAAAGGAAAAACCAATTCTGAACTACTAGTCAGGTAGTTCGGTAATTTTGAAAAGATTAAGAAGGGGGCTTGAAGTATGATCGATTTGGCTATTCAATAGGAGACCGGAATGCTTGTATTTATTTATCTGTGATGATTCTAAAAAATTAAGTTTAATTCCTTTACTTTCAGTATTTAATATTTTAAAATCGAAATTGAATGTGTGATTTTCTTGGATTAAATGGTTTGCATAATGTGAATCCGACTTCTGATTAACAAAGCTACGTTTGTGTTCTGAAATTCTAGTTTGAAAACTTCTGAAAGTTCTACCAATGTAAAACTTATCACAATCGCCACAATTAATTTTATAAACTCCCGATTGATTATCTTTATGAACTTTGGATTTATTATTTTTTATATGATTTCCCAAATTATTACCGGTACGATAAGCAATGTTAATGTTGTGCTTAGATAAGAGAGATTTAAGTTTTTTACTTGAATTTCCGATGAAAGTGAGGCTGTTGTATTTGATATTATTTTTAGTAAGGGGGTACACCTGGTTAATCGCATTTTTGAAAAACTTTTTATCTATCATATTGTCTATAATATTGGGATCATAATTATTATTTACGGCAATTTGTTTAATTATATTTTTCTCGATGTTAAAATTGGCATTTGAAAGTGGAATATTTACTAAACGATGTACCATACTATTGAAAGCTGCCATTTTGTGTTGGAAAGGATGTAGGGAAGTACTATGTATGACGCTATCAGTGTGCGATGGTTTGCGAAAAATTGAAAAATTATGTTTGTTATCTACTTTTGATTTGATTTGAAAATAACAAATCCAAATAGTTAATAGAGTTATCTTTTTCCATCTCTAAAGTGAATTTTATATTAGGGTGTAAAGTATTAATGAATGTTTGAAAGCAGTCTAGTTGTCTAAGAGTACCAGTGAAACAACAAATAATATCATCCACATATCTAAACCAATAAACGAATTGTCGACTAACAGGATGATTATGAATTAACTGTTCCAAATTATCCATGAATACTTCAGCCAACAAAGGGCTCAGCGGGTTTCCCATAATTAAGCCTTCAGTACTGCTGTAAATCTTATCATTGAAACTAAAATAATTCTGTTCCAGGCATAATTCCAAAAGTGACAATATATCTGATTTTATGAGAGGATTAACAAGATTGCTATTAAGTAACTTTTCTATTAGGGTTAAAGGTACCTTGGGTGGTATACTTGGAAAAAGATTAACTACATCCCAGGACATAAATTTAGAATTAAGTGGCAATTGAATATTTTCAATTTTATTGACTAAATCGTAAGAGTTTTTGATAGAGAATTTCTCTATCTACATATACATATAATATATATATATATATATATATATATATATATATATATATATATATATATATATATATATATATATATATATTTATATAGATGGAAAAAGATAACTCGATTAACTATTTGGATTTGAAAATAACAAAAGTAGATAACAAACATAATTTTTCAATTTTTCGCAAACCATCTCACACTGATAGCGTCATACATAGTACTTCCCTACATCCTTTCCAACACAAAATGGCAGCTTTCAATAGTATGGTAGATCGTTTAGTAAATATTCCACTTTCAAATGCCAATTTTAACATCGAGAAAAATATAATTAAACAAATTGCCGTAAATAATAATTATGATCCCAATATTATAGACAATATGATAGATAAAAAGTTTTTCAAAAATGCGATCAACCAGGTGTACCCCCTTACTAAAAATAATATCAAATACAACAGCCTCACTTTCATCGGAAATTCAAGTAAAAAACTTAAATCTCTCTTATCTAAGCACAACATTAACATTGCTTATCGTACCGGTAATAATTTAGGAAATCATATAAAAAAATAAAAAATCCAAAGTTCATAAAGATAATAAATCGGGAGTTTATAAAATTAATTGTGGCGATTGTGATAAGTTTTACATTGGTGGAACTTTCAGAAGTTTTCAAACTAGAATTTCAGAACACAAACGTAGCTTTGTTAATCAGAAGTCGGATTCACATTATGCAAACCATTTAATCCAAGAAAATCACACATTCAATTTCGATTTTAAAATATTAAATACTGAAAGTAAAGGAATTAAACTTAATTTTTTAGAATCATTACAGATAAATAAATACAAGCATTCCGGTCTCCTATTGAATAGCCAAATCGATCATACTTCAAGCCCCCTTCTTAATCTTTTCAAAATTACTGAACTACCTGACTAGCAGTTCAGAATTGGTTTTTCCTTTTCTAATAATTATTTGTAACCATCTTTGTATTTACCCCTTCTACATAATTTGTCATTTCTTGTTTTCGATATAACAGAAAATCATAGTTAGTTTGCCATTAGCATCTGAAGAAGGTGAAGTTCCACCGAAACGTGCGTCATGCGTTATTTCTTATAATAAAAGTGTAAATTGTTATTTTTAACCATTGTTTTAATATAATTTTAATAACCCTTTCCTGAAATCCAGATATCTGATAATAAATTTGGATTATCACTTGGTGAATTATTAATTAATACTGATTGATATTCAAAATAACCAGAAAACACTAGACAAATATTTTGAATGTACAGTTCATCAATTTATAAAATGGCAGCTTTAATAAGATGTATCAGTACCTGAATCGAATAAGTATTTGTTTGAAATATTTTATATGCGTGAAGAACCGTATATTTTAAAGGTGAAATGGGATTTAACTGAGATAATAACTTCAATACTATTTACTTTAGTTGTGGCGATAACTGAGATTTAAACTTATACTTGTAATGATAATTGGGAACTTTCAGATAGTAACAATTCCCCCTGGAGCAAAATAAAAACGAAAAAGTGAGTTATAATCAAAAGGGACAATATGAATTATTGGGTAATATAATTAAATTAACATGCTCTAATCAGTCACTGAAGACTACTTTTCACATTCATTTGAAGTCGTGCTTTTACTCAAATAAACATGGTTGAAAATCGTCGCAGGCTATGGAACAAATTTCAATGGAAAAAACTCTTCAGCTTGCTAATATTGTAGTAGCATTACCTCCATCTTATTAGACAGTACTAATCTTTACGAGATGACAACAATGTGCTACACACTCTATAGGCACATAAACACAAGAGGCCACCATCATAAGTATTGATTATGTATAGATAGAAATGAATAGACAGAAGCATTATATACCCTTCCAAATAGACTCCATGTCAAACCTTTACAACCGATTGGATTCAAAAAGCTGTATTAAGGGCTGAGTGGCATGCATCATTAATGCAAACTATAAAAGTGCAGAATCATAGTCAATGAGTAAAATTCAAACTAACCCAACACCAGCCAACGTCCCATTTTTGGGACGTGCCATTTTTGCCAGATTCCTTCAAAGCTATCACAGAAAACTAGAGTATTTGATAATGTCATTTAGGTCAAAGTATGTACTTCATATATTTATAGTCAGATGTCCCACAGAAACAATAACAGAAATTAGACTGATTCAACAAGTCGGCACTTGCCTGGCGCGTTGGGGTTGTCATACGTTATAGTGATTTCAATATATTTCTGTCGAGAAAATTATAATTATACCATTGCAGTATTATTGTTGAATAGTCTCTTTTTTCGATACGGAAGGGAATTCAACTGACTCATATCATTATCTGTTGCCAATTTGTTGCTAATTTTGTTGTCTCAATTTTGGGACATTGGCTGGAAGTGATAATTATGAGTACCTAGCAGAAAATGTCTAACTGTCCGTGACATTGACATCATATTTGAAGATCCGGAATGTTGGAAAGATATGGATATTGAAAATATTATTATAGCAATAATGCCTCCAGACCCGGATATTCTAACAGACACAGAAAATTTTGAAGATAATGACCTAGAAGGAGAAGAAATAGTGGATGTTGCAGGTACTATGGAATTGTTTACTTCTAACCCTTCTGACGAATCCGAGTGAGAGTAGCGACGAACCATTATCAGAAAAAATAGTGAAGTGGACTAAATAAAACAGCACAAACGGTGAGAATTCCATTGCAATAGTGACAATACTCTATCGTAAAATTGATACAAGAATACAATTCGCATATGGGCGGAGTAGATATGTTAGACAAGCAAGTGTCTCTTTACCGAACGTGGTAGCCTTTATTCACCCAAGTGTTAGATATATCGGTGACAAATTCTTGGAGACATTAACAGATTGTAAATCCCCAAGAAATTGCTACTCTGCTAGAAGAACGTAGGAAAAGAGACCACGCCCTCAAAAGTCCAAATTGATGAGAGGAAGAGCAAGTGTGGACATAAGATATGACCAAATGGGTCATTTAGTTGTTTCTATGAAGGAAAAAAGAGATAAGCATTTTGTGAAAAAAAAACCACTAGAATTTGTGGAGAATGCAATGTACGACTACAAGATATCTGCTTTCTACCATCCCATAAAAAATATTTTTTTTTACCAAATTTTTTTTATTAAAATTTGTTCTGTATATAATTTATGTGAGTTTATTGAACACATTTTGTTATTAAAGCAGCTTTGTCCCTTTTGTCTTGTTTTTTCTAAATATATTATTTTATCCCCTTTTAGCCATCGTCCCAAAAATGGGACGCTATTTTTCTGCGAATTGAAATTCATTTTTTTCCAAAATTTCAGTGTTCAGTCTTTGCTGAACACTCAACAACCAGTCTATACAAAAAAAATTGAATTTTTTAATCCTCTTTGAGTTCTGGCTGGTATTGGGTTAAAGAATTAGTTACATTCCTTCACAATATTACCTAATAATCTTTTCAAACAGACAAAAAGCCAAAAGCTGATTACCCATGATTTATTTAGTGAACTCACTTTTATTATGTGGACTCTTGGCTTGAATCTTGAAGAAAGTTGATTCAGGACTTCTGCCACTAACTGTTGATGCTTTAATACTTTCCTCATTTTCATGATTCGTACTATAGCGGCCTGAATTAGTAACTTTCTGTCTTCCTCAATATGTTTGTGAGTTGTTTCTTGTTCCATTTTCAACTCAGTCTTCATAGGTATGTTTATATTAACTCGAAGTTTTTTGCTGAAAAATGAACAGTGAATTAGTAATTAATTTATGTTATTCATATTAATGAAACAAAGATACACTAAAGAATTCGAATATAATTTTTTTGTGTCAGTTTTTGCTGAAATATTCATTAAATATTCATATTCCACCATTACTCTATAAAATCTAATTTTATAACATCTTTAGTTACAATTGATTAATTAACATCAGGGACTTATAGATTGGTATAATATCCAAAACAATTTATTTTATTTTATAATTTTATAGTATAAGTGTTTCAATTTATCATATTTTTTTAAATTTCACTTTTAAACATCAGCAGACAGCTCTGTCTTTGTATCTATAATACTCGAAAACCTCTTCCTCCTATAATAAGTTCAACTAGATTGACATTGTTAATTGGATCAATTTCAGATTTTCCTAATTTTCGCGTTACTATAAATTCTATCGAATAGCCGGTTCATTATTTACATATAGTTTCTCAGTCCCATCATTTTTTTTTTGGTTTTAGAGAATTTTGGTCTTCGTATCTAGTTACATATTTATGGTCTTCATAACTTATTTCTACTAGTAACTTAGTATTGGCAAAATATAATAATAATAATCTTTATTTAGCACTTGGCTAGTTATTGAAAAGAAATACAAATATTTTCAAAGCGTGTTGTTAGTTACAAAAATGAACATTATCTTACTATGTTTCCCTTAAAAATGTACAAACTCCTTTAATAAAAATTTTCAAATTAGGAGCATTCTTTATTATCCCGGGAAGAGCATTAAAGATGCGAACACCTTCACAAAATAAGGATTTTTGTAAAGTTGCCGTTTTAACCCACTGAATGTTGTAGTCTTGGCCTGAACGAATATTATATTCATGAAAGTTTGATCTTTTTTTCAGAAAATCGTTAAGATATTTTGGTAATTTTTTATGCTCTATTTTATATATTAAAACCAGGTTCGCCTTCTTAATGCTCTGTCCGATAGATAACCAATCCAAAGCCTGCAACATGCTTACTATTGGGGTATATTTATTACAATTAAGGATAATGCGCATTACTTTATTTTGCTGAATTTGTAGTCTATTTATACATATATAGTACAAGATATTTATAAGGAACAACAATAATTAAAGTGCGGTAAAACAATTGTGTTATATACAAGTATTTTTGCCCATTGTGACAAATAATTTGAAATGCGACGAAAAAATCCAATTTTTTTACCTAATTTTTTACATAGATAATCTATCTGATTAGAAAAACTAAGTTGGGGATCCAAGAAAATACCCAAATATTTTATTTCAGAAACAAAATCAATTTTAGAGCCATTTATGTTGAGGGCTAACCCAAACTCAGCATATTTTCTACAGTTTGTCTTTGAACCTATTACCATACATTTTGTTTTTGATGTGTTCAGTTTCAATTTATTTTGGCAAAGCCAGTCATACAAGATTTTTAGTTCATTGTTAAGGGTATTTGACATTTCCCCAAAATCATTTCCTGCTACACAAATAAGAGTATCATCCGCAAATAAATTAACAAATGATTTTTTCAATACTATATGAATATCATTAACATAAGCAACGAAGAGTTGAGGACCCAGTACACTTCTTTGCGGGACACCCCATTCGGTTTCCCTTTTACTTGAAAGCCTATTATCTACTTTAGTTATTTGATACCTGTTGCTCAGATAATCCTTTATCCAATCTAATGCACAGCCACTTACACCATATAACTTTTTTATAAGGATACAACGATACATTGTTTCGAAAGCTCGCTGCAAGTCTACGAACACGCTAAGTATCATTTTATCTTCATTTATCTCTTTACGCCACGTTGCACACACATATTGTAGAGCCGATTCACAAGAATGGTTACTCCTAAATCCGGACTGTCCGACAAATAACAACTGATTACTCTCAAAATAATACCTTAGTTGCTGACAAACAATTGTTTCAACGATTTTATCCACTACAGGTAGTAAATTAATTGGCCTAAATTCGGCTTGAACCTTAGGTTTGGAGACCTTGGGTATGGGAACTATAACACTGGTTTTTAATTCACCTCGTATCTTTCCTTTTTCCAAAGAGGTATTCACAATATAAAGAAGAGGATAACCTATTACACAGAAGAGTTCTTTTATCAATTTGATATTTAGCGATTCATCACTGGTACTCTTATTTACAAAACCATACACAGTTTTTTTAAGCTCCGAGAAAGTAATTGGCTTAAAATTAGCAAGGGTCTCCACACAATATTTCTCTATCTTGGAATTCCAGTCGATTCTTTCTATACTATTTGAAATTTCATTTATGCTATCAGCGTAAAACTTATTAAAATTTTCTTCTATTGGTCCATCATACTTTCCACAGTCTATATCAGTGAAATTCGTAACAAATAAATTTTTTCCAAAATTTACATTGACAGAAATTAGAAATTAAAAAAGTACGTCTCCATATAGGGAGCGAAATGGGTGTATCCGATTGATTCACAACTTGCGGCGGTGATAGGCTATCGTTAACTGAAGTGGTTGACCATGTAAAATTCATAAAAAGCAACATATGATCATCTTTTTCAGAAAGTTTCTATCATACAAAAAGTGACCATATTGGCAAAGAGAATTAAGGATTTGTACAGTTATACACAATATCTACTCTTGAATTTGATACCACCTACTTTGAATCATCTTAAGCGTATGTTAAAGTGGATATGATAAATAAACCTACTGAATCATTCAACGTGTTCAATAAAAAATTCAATATTCGTTGTTAGATAAACAGCACTAGATTATAAATGGTTTTTCTGTTTTGTGGTGATTCATATGAAGTAAATTGAAATATGTATTTAGTGATCCACTTTTGACAGACTTTGTATACAATTTTAAATATCCATTGTAAATAAGTCTCAACTAAATTAGAAAAGTCTCTTATTGTGAAAATATGGAGTAAATTATGATACTGTTGCCTTCTAAGGTTGTCATGCCGAGTTCCATCTTTTGGTACACATTTATTTATTTTTCCAGTTCTCGGCATTATAAATTAATTCTATTCTGGTTCTCCGTAAGACGGGATCCATATCGTTGCAACTGACGATGCCTGCAGTAGTTTGATAACAAGGATAATCAGTGTGGTGCAAATTTTTCATTTACAGCAGAACGACTCATTATATGGAGACGTACTTTTTTAATTTCTAATTTTTGTCCTTAATGTAAATTTTGGAAAAAATTTATTTGTTACCGAATTCTTAGACATAAATGTTAGGTTTTTTGGACGTTTCATATTACCATTAGCATACATGTACGTTTTATTTTCTTCTATTTCGTTTTTCCAGTTTATTTCCAATGTTAAGTACTTTTCTAAGCATGTAATTTGCTCAGTTCAGTCCCATATCATTTTTGCGAAGCTTATCGTTAATTCAAAAATGCATACAAACATTTTACAGAGAAAATAAACAAACAGTAAAATTTCACAAATTTTTTACAGAAAATAGAAAAGAAGTGCCCTTTAAAATGAAGTGGTGAATAGTTTATTCAAATTGATTTTATGAATGCAGCTCTTGTTTACTCACTTTTTGTAACCCAAAAACAGATTTACTATAGACGACGGTGCGAGATCGTTTTCATCATCTTCACAAGTGATCAATTTTGCTTTGAGTAATATTTGAATCACCTGAATTAGGAAATCACTTTTAATTTGAGTATTCTCTTCTAGCTGTGATATAGTCCAGCTATCAGCTACATTGAATTGTAACAACACCGCCATTTGGAATGTGCTAGCCTGCAGAGTATACCTAAGAAATGGAAATTTGACACAAATATAATCTTTCAGTACAAGAATAGAAAAATGACATACTACAGGGCATACATATTAAATATGAAAAAAATAGATAAAATTATATATATATATATATATATATATATATATATATATATATATATATATATATATATATATATATATATATATATATATATATATATATATATATATATATATATATATATATATATATATATATATATATATAGTTGATGGAATCCGTCGTTACTACGTGATAATTTAACATGATTAACAAAACTAAATTTGAATTTTAGACAAGCCCTTCAGGAAATTTCCCCAAATACACTATCAAAACCTAATTTTTCAATAATACATATGAACCCTGGAACTCCAAAGCTTTACGGATTAATAAAAAACCACAAAGAAAATAGCCCAATACGACCTGTAGTTTCTCACATAAATAGCCCAACGTATAAATTAGCCAAAGATCTGAATTTCACATTCAGAAAATTAACTAATTTCACTCCAAAATATACAGTAAAGAACTCTGTTGATTTAGTACAGAAGCTGAAAAACTTTGTAACTCCTACTAACTCTTTTCTTGTTAGCTTCGATGTTGATAATATGTTCTCCAATATACCAGCACATGAGTGTTTACCACTTGTCTTAGATATTTTGCAACAATCCACTATGGATATTATTAAAATTAATGATATTATTTTCTTATTAGATATATGTCTTAGTCAAAATTACTTCCAGTTTGATAACAAAATTTTTGAACAATCTAGTGGGCTGGCTATGGGTTCCCCCTTAAGTCCGCTTATTGCAGACATTTTCATGTCACATATAGAGAACATAATATTCAATTCTACAAAAGCATCGCATATAAGTTTTTGGCATAGATACGTTGATGATGTAATTGCTTGTTTTAAGGGCACCGCGAGACAATTAGATCAGTTTTTGAATTATATTAATAGCATTCACCCAAATATAAAGTTCAAAATTGAAAAAGAATTGGATCGACAAATAAACTTCTTGGATTTAACTATCTTTCATAATAATAATACTTTGAGTTTCGATATATATAGAAAACCAACTTTCACGGATATATGTATTCCGTCGGATTCAAATCATACTCTTTCCCATAAACATTCAGCTTTTAATTCAATGATCCACAGAGCGTTTTCAATTCCATTATCCGTAACAAATTTAGCGAAAGAAATTTCGACTATAAAACTAATTGCGTCAAATAATGGTTTTCCTACAAGTTTGATAGATAAAATGATAAACAAGAAACGTAATAAACTAGCGTACAACAGCATATATCCCCAATTAAAAGTAGAAAAATCGGAAAAATTCACATCTTTAACATATTTTGGTCCTCTAACAGAAAAAGTTGCTAATGTCATACCTAAATGTAATATTAAAATTGCTTTCAAACCTAAGACAAAACTCTCAGGATTTTTATTCAATGCCAAAGATATCACTTCAAAATTTGAAAGTTCAGGAGTTTATAAGTTGATTTGTCCTGTATGTAAAGGAGTATATATAGGTCAGACTGGTCGATCGTTCAAGACAAGATTTAAAGAACACCAACAATCTTTTTTGAAAAATAAAACGGATTCAACGTTTTCAAATCATTGCCGTGAAAACCACCACCCATTTCCACAAATAGATAATTTTCAAATCATGCACAAATTACCGAAAGGAACCAAACTTACTTACTTAGAATCATTAGAAATTTTTAAACTCAATAATAATGCAAAAGATATCTTGCTGAACGACCAGATTGACTTGATATATTCTCCTATATTTAGTGTATTTAAACAATAATGACTTTTCTAAGAACATTGTATTGTACCAATTTGTGAAATCCACTCGATTAGCCCTTCTTGAAATATGTTCCTCTTGTCTATTTAGGTACCTGCAATAATCCTTTCCCACCCGTAAGCGCAAATCTATAATTATTTTGTATTCAGTTATTAACTCAATCTGCCCGATGATGGTCTAGTGACCGAAATTGCAATCCCAGTGTTATATTTTTCAAAATATTTTGTGATAATAAACGTAGTAAATTCAAATTTAGTTTTGTTAATCATATACATATACATATATATATATATATATATATATATATATATATATATATATATATATATATATATATATATATATATATATATATATATATATATTATATATATAATCTATTTTTTTCATATTTCTGAAAAGCTTCTCTCAACTATAAAAGCTATATAGTACATAGATAGAAAAATGACATACTACAGGGCATACATATTAAATATGAAAAAAATAGATAATATTATATATATATATATATATATATATATATATATATATATATATATATATATATATATATATATATATATATATATATATATATATATATATATATATATATATATAATCTATTTTTTTCATATTTCTGAAAAGCTTCTCTCAACTATAAAAGCTTATATTAGCCTAGAAAGGAATCTAATAATATATGGTATTTATAAATAAAATGAAAAAATCATATTCGTTACATACTACATTTCAATATTATATATCACTTACCTATTTTTGAAACAATTGGTATGAAGTTCGCCTTTAGACATGTTGTATAACCAGTTTAGCTTTCTGCCAGAATGTCGACCTGAATAGAAATTTGTGAACCTATGTACACTCCTTTCCAGCTAAAATGATGAAGATGCCTTTAACGTAATATGTCTAAATAAAGATATTCATTGAAGGAATGTCCTAATCACAACTTCTTCATAGAACTTATATGTTGCACTAATTACCAAAATTTTGTTTCATTCTCTGGCAAATATTACTTTTCCAAAATATTCACGGTTAACTTAATTTAATTTTTCAGAGAATAGATTTATCATCGAATAGTGTGAAATATATATTATACCTTATAATTTAATTTTTATGAAATTTTTTGTTTATTTGAAACTCACTTCCGTAGGTAATCCAAAGGTAAAACTTTGCTGAAAAGGCCACGATCCAGATGATAAAACTTGAATACTGAAGTCTATATCTAATGCTTCATTTGCATCAGATAGATGGTTACGAAATTGTTCATTCAGATCTTTAGACACACCGATGTCCTGAAAATTGGTCAGTTAATATCTTTCAACGCTGTAGGTAATAGATACTTACCTGAAACATTCTTTGTAATTTAGAAGTGTATTCAAACCCACAAGCTTGTTTAAGTTTTGAGATCATAGAAGCTTCAGCATCATCACTGGCAGACATGTGTTGCACTAATCGTTTAGCTAACATTTTACTATAGAACTTCTGAAATACATCCTTGTCCTCTATATACTTAAACACGACCATCTGATGACAAAGAATATTATTTAAATATATATTGAAATTCATATTATTATAGGGAAAGGGAATTCACTTAAAATCCAGGGATTTGCCACTGATATTACACGAGAAGTGCTGAGGCCTCTAAAATAAAGACTATTCCATCGAAAAATTGGTTTAAAGTGCTTGGGCCGAGAATTTTAAATCTTTTGCCTGAAACAGTATTGCATTACCCATTATTTTATTGCTGTAAAGGGAGAATCAATATTTTCCTTTTGGGCGGGGGTACTCATCCAGTGGATGAATTCTTTTCCCCTTGATAGTGATAATGTCTGATTTTATGTTTTATAGTACTCTATTGGCGGACACCTTAACATCAAAAATTATATAATATAGGCGGTATTATTTAAGTTCAACTAAATCGGCTAAGAATAAACCTTTTCTCCCATACAGCTAAAAGCTATACATTGTGTATTTCAGGTTTAATTTTTTTTTACAGTGTAACTATTAGTTTGATTCAAAACATTTGTATGAGATATATTGAACACATAGAAACAAATAAACTATTTATTATTATTATTATATAATATATAATAATAATAATAGTATTTACTATGCAACAATTTACAAGTTATGTACAAGGAGACATTCACATAATATGCGTTTTTCCATTAAACCATTTTACAATCAAAATTTTAAATCAACATTAATAACAATAATTTTGTCTTTTGCTGAATACAATTTTTTTTAAACCAGAATTCACCATTTCATCATCAAACTAAAAAAGAAAATCTTTATCAAAGCTAATGAGAATTTATATATTAACACGGATCTGCTCAAGTACCACAAAACAGATAATAATTGGATGCACTTACCTTTCTGAAGGATGAAGGTTGTACAAAATTTACATGTCTACCAGGGTATTGAATTATTAAATAAAATGAGCAACCTCACTGACGTTAATGTGAGAACGTCAGTTTTCAAACACAATGTGAAAGAGTTGCATTATATTTTATGGAGGAATTCATGAATTTCCAATCGTGGTAACATTACTATCCTTGCAATTCATAAAATGTTAATATGTGTATGTATTTATTACCTTGTAATTTTTGGAGTAAAAAATTATTATTATTGTAATGATTTTCTAAATTTAAGGAGACCAAGTTCTTTCAAAGAAGGGCTAGGTATCTAGTTTTATAACAATGTTCTGCTTATGCAGAGCATATGTTATGTATCTATGTACATACTTATGTATGTATGTCCGTATATATATACAGTGCTTTCATGATGAAAGGAACAAATTCATTAAAAAATTAGGTTTCTATTTCATGTTAAAATCCTCGGACAGGTCGATTAGTATTTTTATTTGGGCAATTTTCGCAATAAAAATTTTGTATACAGGGTGTCTCATTCAAGAGCTATGGCTTTGTCATTAGTTTTTTTAAAGGTAATACCCTGTATATTATTTCACTTTACAATTCTACGATAAATTCTTATCACTTTTTGTGAACATACCATATGCCTCAACTTGATGGATTCCCAGATTATAACGGAGATAGTGGAGCACCTGGAGATTTAAAATGTGGATTAAAAGTACAAAAAAAAATTTAGGTAAACATTGTCATTAAATCTGAAGAATGAAATTTCACATGTACCATCTGAATTCATTCACTGGTGCTGTATAGTCCGCAGTTTTCACGTTTTTAACGCTCCAGGCACTACACTACTTCATTGTTTAAGAAAATGCAATTACTTGAGAGAGAACGTATTGAAGTACTTATGATGATTGGTTTTGGAGATAGGGTGCGTTCACAAGAAGAAGTCTGCAATCTATTCAATGAAAATCATCCTGATCGTCCGCCAATTACTAGATCGACAGTCAGCAAAATTGAATCAAAATTCAGGAGATACGGCCACGTTAGAGATTTACCTAAAGGAAGACCACCGAGAGTATCTGAAGAAACAGTGCTGAACGTTCTACTAGAAACCCAAGATAACCCTCATACATCCATTACTACAATTTCCAATAATTTCAATTTATCAGTAGGGTCCGTGCATAAAATACTTAAGGTAAATAAGTATCATCCCTATAAAATTAAGCTGGTACATGAATTATTAGAAGACGATTTTGACCGCAGAGTACAGTTTTGTGAGCAGATTCTTGAAATTCATAATCAACATCAAAATTTCATTACAAACATAATTTTTTCTGATGAAGCCACCTTTACTTTAAATGGCCACGTCAACAGACAAAACTGTAGGTATTGGGCGACCGAGAATCCTCATTGGATGCAAGAATGCCACACACAGCGGCCTCAAAAAATTAATACATGGGCAGCGATTGTTCGAAATCGTATAGTTGGTCCCTATTTTTTTGGAAGGAACACTAAACGGAGAGGACTACTTGAACTTTCTCCAGTTCGAACTCATTCCGGCTTTAGCTGTTTTGTTTCCTAACCCACAAGATCCTGACATACCTAATAACGAGATATGGTTTCAACAAGATGGGGCACCTCCTCACTATTCAATCGCTGTTCGACAATTTCTTGATGCAACTTTTCCCAACAGATGGATAGGACGGAGAGGTCCGATTGAGTGGCCGCCAAGATCACCGGACATAACCCCATTGGATTTTTTCTTATGGGGTTATTTGAAGTCTAAAGTTTATTTGAATAGACCAAATAATATTGATGATCTAAAAGAGAGAATCAGGCAGGAAATAAGACTTATCAGTCCAGAAGTAATTGAAAATGTGCAACGGGAAACATTGAATCGACTTCAAAAATGTCTCGAAGTAAACGGACAACAGATTTAACATATGTAAAAATTAAATTAGTAATTACATTTGTGTGTTTTCATATCGTACCTCTCATTACCCACTATCTCCGTTTCTGGCAATCCATCGAGTTGAGGCATATGGTATGTTCACAAAAAGTGATAAGAATTTATCGTAGAATTGTAAAGTGAAATAATATACAGGGTATTACCTTTAAAAAAACTAATGACAAAGCCATAGCTCTTGAATGAGACACCCTGTATACAAAATTTTTATTGCGAAAAATGCCCAAATAAAAATACTAATCGACCTGTCCGAGAATTTTAACATGAAATAGAAGCCTAATTTTTTAATGAATTTGTTCCTTTCATCATGAAAGCACTGTATATATATATATATATATATAGGTATATATATATATATATATATATATATATATATATATATATATATATATATATATATATATATAACAACAAAGAAATTAGTCGCGGGAAAATATTAAACAAGTAGAGCAGAATTATCGGTATAGCCCGCTTATATGGAAGCAGCCGTTGACACGTGTTTCGGACTCTTTGGTCCTCATCAGAACGGCGTAGCCAAGCATTGGATTGAAAACTTGGAGATGAAAATAGCACAACAAACGAAATCCCCTGCTACGGAAGAGTTCAAACAATAAGCCACAAATGTGTGATTGTCTTCCGTAGCAGGGGATTTCGTTTGTTGTGCTATTTTCATCTCCAAGTTTTCAATCCAATGCTTGGCTACGCCGTTCTGATGAGGACCAAAGAGTCCGAAACACGTGTCAACGGCTGCTTCCATATAAGCGGGCTATACCGATAATTCTGCTCTACTTGTGTATATATATATATATATATATATATATATATATATATATATATATATATATATATATATATATATATATACATATATTCATATTTTTCATTATGATATACGTTTTTCGATTTATTACATTTTTTGAAATTGTTCTGGCTAGAAACAATTTTAAGCTTACCACTTGATTCAGAGTATCTTCTAATTCTGCCTCCTCCGGGTTCTTACTACTCTTTTTCAGTAGTAAGTCACAATATTTTGCTAGAAGTTCTGGAGATTTACTACTTGAGTTTGCATTTTTAGTAACTGCATTGCCATTTATAAATCGACCACATGCTTTATCAAGCGCTGCTACAAATCCACTATCATTGTTGAAGGCCACCAAGACAAGGGCGTTATACTTTTTGTGCACAGCCAAAATTGTGTTCACATAAATCTTAGGATCCTGAAGAATATTTAACATATTGAAAATACTCAAAATTAGTTTATATCTACATTGGTATAATATAATACAGTAGGTATTTATTCACATATTAATTTTTTATTTATTTATATACTTATATATCAGATATATATATATATATATATATATTATATATATATATATATATATATATATATATATATATATATATATATATATATATATATGTATATATCTATTAAGTACTTTCACATATATCATCAATATACACTCACCGGCACGAAAACTGGAGCAGTGGAATATTTTCAAACAAACTTCAAATTTTAATGCTTTGTGATGTTTCATCATTATAATATCATACACACAAAGAAAACAACATGTTTTATGTATTATCCAACAACAATTTATCATATAATTGAAAAAAAAGAGTGTGTTGTAACAATTTGAGAAACTAGGACGAAAACGCACAAACTGGTGTTGTGTAAAAATTACCTTAAATTAACCAAAACTGAAACGACTTGCTAGCAAAAACTGGGGAGCCGCATTCTCAATAACGGGTGTTGCCCCCACGTGCTCGAATTACTGCCTGTATCCTCCTTGGCATGCAAAAAATCAAGTGGCGAATGTCCACTTGTGGAATAAGTTCCCATTCCTCTAGAAGAGCTTGTCGCAACTGATTTAAAGTTAAATGAGGAGGAACACGACTTCGGATCCTTCGCCCAAGCATGTCCCAAACATGTTCTATGGGATTAACATCCGAACTCACCGCAGGCCACTTCATAACAGGAATATTTACCTCGTTTAAGTACTGGTGAGTTATCATCGCGGTATGAGGTCGGGCATTATCATGCATCAAAAGAAAGTCATTTTCAATAAAGCCAACATAAGGGACAACAAAACCTTGGAGAACTTCCTCAATGTACCTGGCAGCAGTTAAGGATCCTCTCGGAAGGATGTATAATTCTGTGTGTGCTTCCAGAGAAATTCCGGCCCACGACATAACTGAGCCCCCTTGGTATCCTGTCCTACAACTGAAGGTACATTCTGCAAAACGCTCGTGTGGCCTTCGCCATACTCTCTCACTACCATCTGGAGACCGCAGGCTAAATCTGGACTCATCGGTGTACAAAACGCGCCCCCAATCTTTTTCACCCCAGTGCTTATGATTTCTGACAAACTGAAGTCGCGCAACACGATGACGCCTTAGACGTTCTGGGCCTGTTGCAGGTCTACAACTGATAAGATTGGCTTCTCTCAGTCGTCGTCTAACTGTTCGTTCGCTTACGTTGGTTTGCCGGACGTGCTGAAGTCGATTTCTGATTTCAACAGCTGTAGCATGACGATTTCGCAGACTTTGTAAGATGATAAAACGATCATCACGAGCGCTAGTTCTTCGTCGGGGACCAGTTACAGGTCGTCTGGTTTAACCTTCAGTTTGCAGAAAACGTGTAAAAATACGGTAAACAGTGCTATTGAAAACATGATACTCTCGGGCAACATATCGCTCACTTCTTCCGTCTTGAAGCAACGCAACAATAGCAGCCGCTGTGTCGGGATTAACATCCATATTTTTTATGCAGAACAACTTTCAAACATTTTTCGATCTGTCAGATTCCTCACAACAATGACAACAACAGCATTGTTGAGATGGGTTAGTGGCCAACTATGCACACTGCAGGATTAAGATCTATGGAATTTATGATTTTTACCCAAAAACACATTTTTTCTTCAATTAAAGGTTTAAGTGTTGTTAAATAATACGTAAAACATGTTACTTTGTTTGTGTATAAGATATTATAATAATAAAACATCACAAAGCATTCAAATTTGAAGTTTATTCAAAAATATTCAAGTGCTCCGGTTTTCGTGCCGGTGAGTGTAGTTCTTAATGTTGCACCCTCTAAGGCACAAGAGTAATAATACAGTCTGGCGTAGAAATACGATCGAGTAACTGAAACCCAATTGAATTCTTTATAATTATGTACCAAGAAATGTTTGATTCATTTTTCCAAAATTAAAATTGAAAGGTTCAGAGTGTAGTTTGTCCAAAAATATTTTTTTAAAAATTACTCTGCATAGGTTTCAACTTGCATTTTGAATACAACATGAAGAAGACTGCATAAAATAGATAGAAACTTACATTATGTGCAGCTTCGCCACATCTTTCGATTGCCTCCAATCCCTGATTAGCTATATGGACTTCTAGAAGAGTCTTAAGTTCTCCAAGACCATCAGGAATTCGGGCAACTAAATTGTACATACGGCCTAAATCGTCATTTTTGTCTGCATTGAGCAGCTGTTGAAATTCCTGATGAAATAATTCTAAGTGTTTTTGAATCAGAACTCTTTCACATGTTTTTGCTAATCGTTCACTAGTAGTTTCATGAAGATAAACCTGAACTCTTTTTTTTTCTTCAAGTAGTCTCTCTCCGGCCTAAAAAAAAGTAATTTATATGAAAATCGAGGAGCCTTTTCAGTATTAAAGGAATATAATCTATTACCTTCTTCATGTATTCAGTAACAGGATTCTGTGCTAAAAAATTGGTGCTTTCTCTAGTATAAAATCTTTCTGTATCTTCTAAAAACACATTCTCGAAATTATCCTTGTAAACACTCAAATTAGGCCCTTTAGCCCCTGGTTCTTCTTCATTGAGTCCTAATTCCACATAACAATTAATAACACCAGAAACTAAACGAGTATTTATGGTTTCACCATTTCGCTCTCTTTCTATTAATTTCAGGACGGCATTAGTAACCTCAAAAATTAAAAAAATATCAGTATATATCAGTATATATATATATATATATATATATTCAAAATTATTTGAGTTGATAATTGCTGATCAATTAATGGAATTTCTTTTGAAACATAACATATTGGCGCTCTCACAACATGGATATATCAAGGGAAGATCTACCACCACTGCTATTTATGACTTTATAACAGAAATAGTGGAGACATTAGAAGAATCAGATCTGATAATGGGCATTTTCCTAGACCTATCAAAAGCTTTTGAGAGCTTATTTCATCAGCATTTAATGGAGAAAATGGAAGAAATCGGTGTAAGGAACACATCAGCTGATCTGATAAGATCGTATTTATTTAACCGAAAACAGCATGTTTACATAGAGAAACAAGAGGGACAAGCCTTATCAGATGCAGAGGAATTAAAGATGGGAGTACCACAAGGAAGCATTATGGGGCCACTTTTATTCATTGTGTACATGAATGATGTTGAAAGTCTCATCAAAAATAATTCTTTCGCATCTATAACAACTTATGCAGATGACACAAATATCCTTCTTAGGGCACAAGAATACAATGAACTGATAAAAAGAAAATCGGAAGTGTTGAAAAATATTGAAGGATGGTTCTTAAAAAATAAACTTCATATGGATAAAGAAAAAACATGCCATTCTATTCAAATCAACACATGCAGGTTTTGAAACCCCAAATGAATTTGTGATGTCAAAAAGAACTCAAGAGTTAACTCCTTCTACAAAATTCCTTGGAATCTATGTGGATGATATGCTGAAATGATATGCATATTTCCAAATTAGGGAACAGCTTGGCATCAGTCTGCTATTCTTTGGGCATATTAGCAAGATATCTAGACAGATCCTCCATGAAAACCATTTATCATGGTGTGTTGGAATCGAAAGCAAGATATGGAGTTATGTTCTATGGACACTCTGCTAAAGCAATTCAAATATGCAATCTCCAGAAAAGAGCTCTTAGAATCATTCTCAAATTAGAACACAGGGAATCATGTAGAGGAAAATTCAAGAAACATGGCATACTAACTATTATAGCAATGCATATACAGGAATGTCTAATTTTTGTCTTCAAAAACAAAAATAAATTTGAATTGAACTCATCTAACATATATAACACAAGAACAACAAACCTGAAATATCCCATTCACAAAAAAACATCTACAGAAAAAGGTCCAAAATATAAATGTATAAAGTATTTCAACACAATGCCAGAAATGATAAAAAGTGAAACTAGATTGAATATCTATAAAAAGAAAATATACAAGATATTGCTTGATATAGAACCATACAATATTCAAGAATTTTTTGTAGGGGTTGGAAATCTGAAGAAAAACATCTAAATAGCATTATCTTTGTCATCAATTAATTTATTTTTTGACTATATTTCATTTCAAAGATTACAGTGAGTCATTGTATCTTTTATTTGAAATAAATATTATTATATATATATATATATATATATATATATATATATATATATATATATATATATATATATACTACCTTTCCACCTCTGGACCCTAGGTCCTAAGAATCACGGTTAAGGAGATATAATTATTGAATTTTTTTTCTAAAATTACCTAAAAACCCGCCTTTAAACCGTCATAAGTATTTTATTAATGCCTGTAAAAGCATCATTTTTTCAAATAAATATTCGGCAATTCTTGTTCAAACAGTTAATAGTTTTCATTACAACTGACAGTACCAAAGACTCATACAAGGATTTTTATCAACTTCAAAATTCAATGTTGATAAAAGTAACAATTGAGAGCTTCACTCTCTTTTAAAAACCTCTATACTCAATGAACTATCTAACGGTATGCTACACATTAATAAAAAAAAACATTTCTGCTTCAAATTGCGGATATTCCTCCAGAAAGACGGAAATCGATCGGACTTAGTGAGGAAAACATTTCTATTTTTATGATCGTTTATTTGATCAAAAGTTGAACTATTAACAATAATTAAATATCTAACTGTTACTCTAGCTACAAATTTTGTTTGAACTGTTCTCCCTTGTTCCTAATGCACGCCTGATATCTCTCTCTCACTGCAACCGTTACGGTAGCTAGTTATTAGGTGAAGCAGAAATATTTCTCGTTTTTGTTCAAACAAAATGTGATTTTATGATCGTTTATTTGAACAAAAGTTAAACTACTAACAATAATTTAATACATACCTGCTGCTCTCTTGTTACACATTTTATACGAAAAAAAAAATATTTCTACTTCAACAAAAAATTTTTTTTTCAAACAAAACGTGTAACAGGAGGGCAGTTTGGTATTAAATTATTGTTAGTAATTTAACTTTTGTTCAAATAGACGATCATAAAATAACATTCTGTTCGAACAAAAAAGGAAAATATTTCTGCTTTTACAAATAACTAGCAACCGTAAAGTTAGAAAAGGGCGTCGGGCGAGCATTAGTAATAAAGGAGAACGGCTCGAACAAAGTTTGTAACTAGAGAACAGTTAGATATCAAATTATTGTTAGTAGTTTAACTTTTCCTCAAATAAACGCCCATAAAAATAAAATTGTTTTTCACACCAAGTCTGAACGATATCCACAATTTGGAGTAGAAATGTTTTTTGTCAATGTGTAGTATACCGTTAGATAGGTCATTAAGTATAGAAGTTTTCAAAAGAGAGTGAAGCTCTCAATTGTTATTACTTTATTTGTCCTTTGGTGTAATATTCTTAATCGAATTTGGTAATTTATTATAAAACAAAAAGAAACTATAGTAATAAAACACTTGTCTGAAAACCAAATAACTAAAAAAAATTATTATATTGCGAGTAGTTTCGCCTTTTACAGGCAATGGTTAAATTGTAATTAAATCCCAATGTTTTCCAAATTCCCAGAAGTTTATACCTATTTCATAAGTATGCAGAATTTTTGGCCTAAAGGAGGAAGAGATGTTGTGTCCTTGGCTTGGATTATGAATATTCGCGAAATGTAGATTGTTCGATTTTTAAATGTTATTTTAGTCTTAAACATCTCACACTAGTTCACTGGCTGAATGTAATTGGAAATACTATTCTATTGACATTAAAATATACCCAATTTCATTTGATTGTTCCATGAACTGTCATTCATAAACTTTTTTCAAGAAATAAGTAGACTATGATAATTGTTCACAAATAACATATGAATTCAACTCTTCCAAATATAATTAAGTTTCAAAAATTTTCTTCCTTCAATAAATATTGAAAAATTTCATGAACTTCAATACAGATCAATAATATATTGTTCATCCAAGTGAATATATATTTGGAAAGAATCAATACTTTCTCTGAACTAATTATAATGAAATACATGGTTTGTCACATATTCCACACAACTTGCTTCTAATGATAGTATACCTGCTTATTGAGCTGCTTGAATAAATTGTCTCTCCATGTGACTAAAGCCAGTTGATAGATTTCATAAATTCCTTTCCTACCTTCTTCACATTCCCTCTTGACCCAATGCCGATTTAGGTACGCACAAACGCCATTTAAAACCTTGCTACTAAACTGATATTCTTCCCACTGATGCGTATAGAATTTAAGAACATCTTCGTCCATTCTATTCATTCCATCCTGTTAAACATAAAAACATAATATTAAAATGTAGGGATAAGAAACACTAAGCCGTGATAAAATTTTTCAGTTGAAATATAAACTTTATTTTCATAAATCTCTGATACTGGAATGTAGTTATTTGATATAGTATATATATATATATATATATTTTTTTTTTTGAAGAATGTTTTCAAAGAATCTCTTTATCTTCAAATGTTTCATTAAAGATAGCCTCAGGTTAAACAAAAGCGGAGACAGAATGCACCCTTGTCCTGTAAAGTTTACTTCATATATATATATATATATATATATATATATATATATATATATATATATATATATATATATATATATATATATATATATATATATATATATATATATATATATATATATATATATATATATATATATATATATAATTTATTCTATTGCCATGATTTTATTAGATTTTTCAAAGGCGTTTGATACAATTGGCCATCGGTTGTTGTGTACTAAGCTTTGTTATTTTGGCTTTGACGTTGACTCTGAAATTTTTTGAATCCTATCTCAATGGGAGAAAGCAAATTTTTAAAATCGATGTTTCCTACTCTGAGGCACTATCTGTTGCGTCAGGTGTACCGCAGGGGTCGATATTAGGTCCGGTTCTCTACCTAGTGTACACAGCGGACCTGTTCATGGGATTGAATCATTGTCAGTATCATGCATTTGCGGATGATTCCCAGTTGTACTTCCCTTTCGTTTCGGAGAAGGCTGCAGAGGCTTCTACATATATAAATCAGGATCTGGAAGGCATGGCTTATATCTCGAAGTAACACAATCTAAGGCAGAATCCCTCTAAGTGCACTCTACTTCTATTCAGCTCGAGTGCTAAAAGGTCGATGGGACATGAGAATGTTTCTATTATGTTGGATGGCGTGGGTCTTTCTCAAAGTAATTCTGCTAAGAATTTGGGAATCATTATGGATGATCAATTACGTCTTTGTGATCATATTTTGCTTTTGGTAAGAAAATGCTACATGTCTCTTAGGACTCTGTATATGAATGTTAGCATATTGAATTTTAAGATGCGTAAAAAACTCGTAGAAACGCTAATTTTGCCGATTCTGCATTATGGTCTGGTCCTTATATATCCTTGTCTGGATCAATTTTCGAGGAATAGACTACAGCGCATTCAGAATTCATGTTGCCGGTTTGTATTCAGAGTACGCAAATATGAGAGGATTTCGGCTAAGATTGATCAACTGCAGTGGCTGAGAATCAACCAGGTTTTCTATTTTCATATGAATTCTTTAGTCCACCGAATTCTATCACCTGGGATGCCTTCTTATCTCCATTGTAGATTGAGTTTCAGAGGTAATTCTCATGCTGTTAATATTAGACATGGGGTTACTCTCCACCTCCCTAGGTTTTGCCAAACTATCTTTGGAAGATCTCTCTCATATAATTCTATAGCTGTATATAATAAGATACCTAGGGATACTAAAAAACTTTCATTACCTAGTTTCAAGAAGAAGATCAGATCGAGACTTCTATCTGCACAGATAACTGTTTAATTTTTGTTAAGGGTTAATTAAACTTTAGTTTGTTATTGTCAATTTATATGCATTGTTTACATTCTCATTGACTCCTAATAATTTGCGATTTATTTCGGTTTTTTATTTGTCTGTATTTCATTGCACATTGAGTTGCTTTGTTCCATCAATGATTTATTTTCATTTTATTTTATATAGCTTCTTTATTTTTTAAATTTTTTTATATATATTGTTTTTTTTTGTTTTATTTTGTTTCTGTTACTTTGTTTCATTGATTTTTTTTTGTAGTTCGAGGTTGAGTAGAATAGCTTTGCTAGACTTCGCCTCTCATAATCAATAAAGTCCTTATTTTATATATATATATATATATATATATATATATATATATATATATATATATATATATATATATATATATATATATATATATATATATATATATATATATATATATATTATATATATATCTATATATATATATATATATATATTATATATATTATATATATATATATATATATATGAACTAAACTTTACAGGCTATCTTCAATGAAACATTTGAAGATAAAAAGATTCTTTGAAAACATTCTTCAGAATAAGAGTATTATTTTTATTTTGTAGCAATTCTCGTTATTTTCGAATGGAAAAACTTGTATTATATATATATATATATATATATATATATATATATATATATATATATATATATATATATATATATATATATAAACTGAAGAATGTTTTCAAAGAATAACGTGAAAAATTGATCCTCTATTTGAAAAAGAAGAATCATATATCAAATTTTGTCCAGATAAGCTGTGTGAATTGCAGGTTAAGGCACTAGTCTCGTAAAACTGATTCTATTTCGAAAACGGTTGATTTCAGGTATAGGCTCGGGTATAGGGTATAGTTCATGAATACCAATTAAAATTTCAATCAGAATCTAAATATACAATAGAAAGTAGGGAGTTCTATATAAAATAAGAAAGTTTATAGTCATTTCCAGTATAACCTGAAGTTATAGAAGGACGTTATTATTTTAGATACATGGACCACACCATCAAACCACTACACTCAGATTTCAATTCCGATCAGTTCTCGATACATATATATATATATATATATATATATATATATATATATATATATATATATATATATATATATATATATATATATATATATATATATATATATATATATATCTATATATATTATATATATATATATATATATATATATATATATATATATATATATATATATATATATATATATATATATATATATGAAAAACTTGGTTCACGGAATGAACCGCGTAAAAGATTTCAAAATTCTCGACGTTTCGGCTCCTTTTGCGAAGCCATCTTCAGGAGAATTAGAAGGGGAATAATTCAGAATCGTGGCCTCAATCTTCAGAGTCAACACTCTGAAGAGTAGGCAGGTTGAGACTTCAGAGTTGACATCGTATTGTTTCCGATTCCTCCTAATTCGATTCGTGGAGTAGGCAGATGGAGACCATGATTCTGAATTATTCCCCTTTTAATTCTCCTGAAGATGGCTTCGCAAAAGGAGCCGAAACGTCGAGATTTTTCAAATCTTTTACGCGGTTCATTCCGTGAACCAAGTTTATGTATATATATATATATATATATATATATATATATATATAATATATATATATATATATATATATATATATATATATATATATATATATATATATATATCTTTCTGCTACTCTTAATGTATTTAGTCACAATAATTAATGAAATTTATGTTTCATTTAAATTGTTTATTGGCATATCGTATATTTTATGATAAATTTTTTTTTTAGGAAGGATAGGGACCTAGCAGGACTACATTTTGAAAATAGTTTTATGTTGTACAGGGTGTGCCAAAAACACGAAAAGTATCAAAATTGTTATTTTTTAAATGGAATACCCTGTATCATTTAATTTTTGGATTTTACGATGAAAACAAATGCCAGTTTCATTGAGGTTTAATTCACCTAAACTTTATGGTTTTTGAAATATCTCGTATTTTGTGAAAATGTAGTATCAGTTTTAACGCTTAAACTCTCAACTGAAGCGGGACTCTAGGTCCTATAGAATTCTATAGATCGCCTGATTTCTATACCACTGGCACTCCGTGCGCGCGTAAAATAGCTTTCTATCGACGAAAGAGATCGGCTTCTGGCGAGGTGTATAGACGTGTCGTAATCTATTTCGGCAACAACAGTATCGTTGTTTTGTCATTTTTGTGTTTGTTTTATCAATTATATATAATTTTTGCTAGTAAAGTGGTAAATAATTATTAAAAATTATAAATATGCACATTTGGCAATTATTGCTGGATGTATGTGGCGAAAACCCACATTTAATAATTAATAAGTTCAGTAGAGTAGAGGGAAAAGCCAAGGGAAATGTTCTGAGGCAAACGGTTGCTCAAAAACTAAACAGTTTAGGTTTTGGAAAAAAATTAGTAGAAGGATGGAGGAAAATGAGTAATACTGTTGTATTATTACACAGATTACACTAAATTATTAATGTTATTTTATATTTCACGTGCGTAAAACTTTGTAAGTTGTACCAAATAAATACCTATTATCACCAGCTATCGAAGAAACTTTTATTTTATTATATTGTTTTTGAATTAGAAATTAAAATAATGTATGTCTGAAATACTGATGAAATTGTTAATTTTGGTGAAAGATATGTTTGATTGTCGCATATTTACATAAAAGTTGTTAAATGGCGACGATATTAAGCTATTTATTAAACTATAGAGCTAGCTTTATAATGTTCCCTAATTGTAATGATTACCAAAGAAATAAACAAAACTGTTGGAGGGCCAAAATGTTTTCTCTGTTTGCCGGATTTAGAGAAAATACTGCTAAAAATTATGGGAGAAAAATCTGTTTCGGGGGACGAGGCTGTACATGAATTAGGATTGTAAAATGTATGTTATTGTTATCACTTACAAATTATTTCTTAGCCCAATAGTTCAGGTGTGTTTTTAATCATATTTAAAAAATTAAACTTGTAACAAAGAGATAAGTGTTGTTCCTAATAATTGTGAGTCTTTTTTTAGATGAGACGGCGAGACATTCGACAATTATAATTATGAAAATTAAAATTATGAAGTTATTTGAACTCGCCTTCAGTCGCAATTTAAAGCAAATAAATAATCAAAATCACGAAAATAGAAAAATATCAGTATCGCCACTTCTAAAATAACAAATGACTACAAATTCTGGAAATATCCGAATAGAAGGTGATTGCAACACAGAGTTCTATCAAATGCGATTATCGCTTTCTACAGTAGAATTCTATTATAGAAAGCGACAGGTAGAATACGAAATTGCACGGAGTCCCACTGCTGGTGTTTTCCTGTTTTTAACCAAATTAATGATAAGGCCTACTAACTGGAACAACCTTTATGTCGCACTTGTGAAATATTGACTAACTTACACTTGGTGTGTAAAAATGAAGGTGAAATAATTGCATTCTTTAAACGGCACTAACTTGTTTAACTTAAATGGGACAGCCCGTATTTTATGTCATCTACAGATGTTAAATTTGATTGTCTATCGAATACCTCATACATTCCAATTGGTATACCTTTACGTTTTCAAATAAAATGCACATTTTCATCTTGCAAACTAATTTCAAGAAATTTATCATTTATCACGTCGTCTATGGCGTTTTGAGAAATCAGAATTGATTGAAATAAACATCAAGATCATAAGATATGCGTTTATCTTTCAATATCTTAGATGTTATTTATTAGTTCAAATTATGAAGGAAAAAATTATGGATATGAAACAAGCAATATTTTATATCAAGCGTTCAAAATGGCGACTATCAGACTCTAGAGAAAAGCTTCCCTGATACGCTGTTTCCATAGGCGACTTGGTAAATGAAGAATTTCTAAAAATCAGCTTGCAAAATGAAAATGCTGATTTTATGTGAAAACGTGAAGAGTTATGGATAGAAATGCATTCAGGTAATCGATAGTAAATTTTACATCTGTTGGTGACATAAAGTCATAAAATACGGGGCGTTCCATTTAAGTTAAACAAGTTCCGTTTAAAGATAACAATAATTTTACCTTTATATAGATACTCTTGTTTTTAGAGTCTGATACTTTACCTGTATTTAAGAGTGAATTTGTAGATCGCCATACGATAATTAATAATGAATAGATCCTGATGGTCGCCAATTTGAACCTTTGATATAAAATATTGCTCGTTTCATATCCATAATTTTTTCCTTCATAATTTGAATTAATACATAACATTTAAGATATTGAAAAATAAATGCATATTATGATCTTTCAATTTCTCAAAATGCCATAGGCGGCTTGATAAATGATAAATTTCTTAAAATCAGTTTGCAAGATGAAAATATGCATTTAATTTGAAAACGTGAAGAGATATCAATTGGAATGTATTCAGGTATTTGATAGACAATTAAATTTTACATCTGTAGATGACATAAAATACGGGGTGTCCCAGTAAGTTAGTGCCGTTTAAAGATTCCTATTATTTTACATTTATTTCTACACGCCAAGTGTAAGTTGGTCAATATTTCACAAGTACGACATAAAGTTTGTTCCAGTTAGTAGGCCATAGCATTAATTTGGTTAAAAACAAGAAAACACCGGTTGAGTGTTTAAGCGTTAAAAATGATACTACATTTTCACAAAATACGAGATATTTCAAAAACCATAAGGTTTAAGTGAATTAAACTTCCATGAAGCTGGCATTTGTTTCGAAATAATATACAGAGTATTCCATTTAAAAAATAACAACTCTGATACTTTTCGTGTTTTTGGCACACCCTTTACAACATGAAAATATTTTTAAAATGTATTCCTGCTAGGACCCTATCCATCCTAAAGAAAAAACTTTTATAAAATCAAATGCTGTAGCCATAATTCTTCGTGTCGAATAACGAGATTAACCCTGTATATATATATATATATATATATATATATATATATATATATATATATATATATACATATATGGTATGATGATTCATACTGAATTGATTTAATTTTAATTCAATTTGGTGTATTGTGATATTAACAAACTGAAAGAGGAATATTGGCAGGTAAATATATTGAAAAGACATTTTATGATACCTATTCAAGTATTAATATTACATCTCAGTAAAACACAGGATACACCAAGAGTTTGTATAAATGACAAATTATACAACTTGTCTTGAAGTACATTTAAGATAAATGTTCTTGTCTTATTTCCTCCTCCGTGAAAATTATCATTAATTCATACACTGCATTTGTATTGTATATTTAGAAGAACACTTATGAAGAATTTTGTAAGGTTATATGTAGAACTATCACTGTCAATTGTTAAGAGGTAAGTATGTATGATCTCTGCCTGATTGCAAATAGAAGTTTTAAATTATGGGATTACACTTCTACAATGAACCATTAAAAATAAAAATTAAATACATAATAGCAGAGATATTTCAATTTGCATTAATCTCTGTAGAGATACAAAATAGGATCAATTAATTGACACAAAACTTTCTTCATATCAAACTCCACATTATCCCATTCCCTCCTTATAATAACCTTCCACACAAAAAAGGATACCTCTATAAAGATAAACTAGAAATTTTCGACAAAAACCTGAAGAAATGCATTTTGAGGGTTACTGAATAAAAAATTCATATTGCTATAAATATTCAAAATAGAGTATAGTAAATAAATTGTATATATATATATATATATATATATATATATATAAATATATATATATATATATATATATATATATATATATATATATATATATATATATATATATATATATATATATATATTTGAGAAGTCTAGATATTAGATTTATTGATTAAGAAGGGATATTATACAGTTAAAGAGTACCTGGAAGATACTACCCTCGAAGAGATCCAAAACTATGGGAATCATAAGGAAATAAATAAGTTAAATGCATTTACAGTTACATGAATTATTACATTTTTTTTGACTCACACATTATGTAGAATTGTGGCAATAAATTATTATTATTATTAATTCTACAACTGAATTTACAAATATCTCCACTATAAATATATAATTCAACTTTCATCTGAATCAAATGTCACATATTTAGTATTTTTGTTAAAAATTCAATACTAATGTAAATCAAGAAAAACTCTGTTGCATGGCAAACAGTGAAAAATAAGTAGAAATTTTGTGTTGAAATTACTCAACATGAAAAAATTGCACTTACCGAACACAATGACACAAGGTAATGCCTCAAAAACTCCCTAAGTCTTTTATAAAGTTCTAAACCAACTAGTTGTGCTCCACCTCCAACTTGATTTTTCTTACTTTTGGTACTAGAACTCGAGGAACCTCGACAATTAGTCTGTTGATGTACTGATGTGCAATAATTATATACATGAGTATACAACTGCATATAACGGGATTTTGGCATAGCATGTCTATTATACACATCTTCTATTCCACAGTGTAGGTCACCCCATATTTGATCCAAATCTATTTGTTTTAAAGCTTGTGTATTTCCATTGCCAGTTACCATCAGATTTTTATTGGACATTGCTCAAGCTTTGAGGGCGAAAAGATCAAGAAACTAAAACTTTACAACAGTGCTATAATCAAATAAAGATATTTGTCATATGAGCAACAGACAGAATTGTAGAAAATTATTTTTAAGTAGGATAAATTTGCTTTGTCTTATAAATATCACATTGTATTTTCGTAACTGCTTTTTTACAATACACTTACCAATCAGAATAACATAAATAACAATTATAATCACGCTGAATAATATTACACAATAGAGAAAAACTGAAGATTTCCAATTTATTCAAAGTAAGATAGAAATTTTAGTGCTTTCAATGAAGAATTAGTATTGAAAATTGACAGATTTTCTAAAATATTGCAATACACATTATTAGGCACTTTTTCTTCATGTGCTGCCCAGTATTTGTTGGTAAAACTATGGTTGCATAGCAATTTTACCATCTTGTATATGACGTCATTCCCAAGTTGAAAACAAGCATTTTAAAGATTAGAAAGGCCGTATTAATATGATTAACATGAAATAACCATCAGCAAATAGAATATTTCTAATCCTTTCTTTATATTTTTATCTTACCTGAAATTATTTTGAAATTGAATCGTTTTTTCGAAATTGTGTAATAAAACATTGATGATTTTCGAACACTCACCTAGATATATTTATAGGTTAAGAATAAGAAACGGTAAGCTTGAAAATATAAAATGTACAAAAGGTAATGTGATGATCTTAAAAATTTGTCGATTTAAAATACAGGATCAATATTTACCGTATTTAAATTAATAGTTATGAAGTTCAGGGTATCTAGAAATCATTTAATATCCATCGCAGATGTCCGTGTTATCTTTTACATTCAGTGCTTTAAATATACAAAATTTTTATCGAAAACATGAGAAAAATGCGTGAAAGCAATATTCTACATATCGTAGAGAAAACTATTATTGTTCACAGTTATCGACCTTCGAGGAGAACGAGCATATTCATCGATTTTTTCCCATACATTCCTGACATTATTTTTATTAAATGTATATCTTTGCCCAAATTATTGAGAAGGACAAACTAACAGAAGAATGGGCCAGTCGAAATCAATTAGTTTTAAAGAATATATTGCAACTGTGTATAATTAAGTCAATAGATATTAATTATATATATATATATATATATATATATAATATATATATATATATATATATATATATATATATATATATATATATATATATATATATATATATATATGTGTGTGTGTGTGTGTGTGTGTGTGTGTGTGTATTGATGAACACAAACAAAACATATAGTTTAAAAAATATACACTGCTATTGCATTTTCGGTCATACTTCTGATTCATCATTTTTACATTGATGAATTCTTAATTATTTACATCGCCTCAGTTCTATTTATATGAACATTCACTTTCTTTGGTGTAAAGCACATGTTGGAATCCAGGGACATGAAGTTGCAGATAGAATGGCAAAAGAAGCAGTGGTTTCCGGAACTAAACTTGAGCAAAGATTAGTTTAAAAAGTCGTCAACTCTGGGTTAATACATTCAATTCTTTTGAGACTGGACAGTACTACAAGGATATAGAAAATACTCCTATGAAAACTACGTGGTTCAGAAACTGTCCTCATAATAGAAAATCATAAGGATTATTATTGCAGACTGAAGAGTTGACTTACTGTTGGGTAGGACACGACATGAAAAGGAGTTTGTAAGAGTAGCCTCTCTTTTGTACTGAGCCAGTACAATGTCATACTTAAAATGAGGCGAGGCGTACTGAAGCTCGGCGATACGTTTGAAGTTACGAGTACAAATATGACATTTGATTTCAGTGCAGTACAATAATTAGTCTGAACTCTGATTAATGACATATTAATAACCAGTATTGAAAACTGATATGAAATTATTAGCGTAGTATATATTGTTTGTAAGTAGGTAAATAAAAATATAATCAAATATATTTTAACAGTATATTTTCTCGAGACTCGAAACACGGTTTAGAATGACGTACTAATGTGATTTGTAGCATGCGACTCGCTCCCTCTTTGTCTTCATCGTATAGTTTTACGGAGACATAAAATTTGAAGCAGTACAATATAAAATGTTGAGCCGCTCTTATATATTGACATCATGTACGGGACAAATATACCACCTCTTGTATGTCCTACTCAACACTAGTTGACATGCCAAATCCATGACCTACCTCCATAAAATAGGTGTGAGAGAAAATTCATTGTGTGTATGTGGCGAGGAAGTTACACTGGATTATCTCATATTGCAAAGTATTAATTACTGGCATCATTGTACAAAATTACTCAAGACAATTTCTAGTGTCACTGATCATTATCAACCGTTTAATATAGGCTTTTTATTGTCTATTAAGAATAATAGACTATATGAAATCTTGCATAATCACATCAACATCAAATCGTTAGGCTTAGAAATTTAAACTCGATCTTGCTTAAAATTCCTTTGTTTTACCTCTTCAATACCTTGGCGGAAAGTTTCCTCGAATGTTGTTATGGGATAAATTTTACTCAATGTTTTCTGCTGGCTAATGACTAAAATCAAGGTTAAATAACCACTAAGGAAAAAAAAAACAATAACTAAAAGACTGACATGAGTGACATGTACTGCAGTAACAAAAGGTTATGTTGCCATTAACCTAATATTTTGGCAGTTTGTTCTCTTTAATTAAAATGCCCCTTATATTGATAACTGGAATTCCTTGCAGTGGTAAAACGACGAGATGTGAAGAATTGAAAGCTTTTTTTCAAGAGAAGGATAAGAATGTTATAGTGATCAGTGAATATGATCAAATGGTTAGGGCTGGATTCGATAAAAATACAATTTATTTAGGTATATGATCAAACAATATTTTCAGTGATAAAACAGAAAATATTTCATAGCTGTAAAATTTTAGATTCGAATAAAGAAAAACATGTTCGAGGATTACTAAAATCCGAAGTTATGAGGCATGTTACACCAGCAAATGTTGTTTTATTAGATGGATTGAACTATATCAAAGGTAATAACTCGCAAATATGTAAACTGAATGGAAACAAGAGTTAGGAAGTTATGAAATATCACTACTATTCATTACCTGAATATGGTTTATAAATTATTCAATGTTTTAGGATTTCGATATGAACTGTATTGTGGTACAAAATCAAATAAGTCAACACAGTGTACTGTTCATGCAGAAATTAACAGGCAGCAAGCTTCGAAATTCAATGAGGATAGAACAAATGAATCTGAAAGGTACTCACAGGAAACATTTGATGCCTTAGTAATGAGATATGAAGAGCCAGATGGAAGAAATAGATGGGATTCACCCCTATTTCTTGTATTTCCTGATCAAGAATTAGATAAAGAATCTATATTTGCTTGTTTATTTGATAAAGCACCTCCGCGTCCAAATAAATCAACTGAGAATGTGAGTAAGATATTTGATCCTACATAGTAAGCTTATATTTTACAGACTTATATACACATTATGACTTTCAGGGTCTTTAGTACTACTACGTTGTTGCCAGGGACTATTTACAATGTCCATAGTATCTTTTATGTTCTTCGACAAGTTTTTAGACCTTATATATATATTACATTTCACCTAGTTTCTTGAAATCAAAATAACTTTTTTATGTCATAATTGTATTTCCTCTTGGTATGTGGCGAAATCGAAATGAAGAAAACAATAAATCACCTACAAGTATGAATTTAATGTTTTCATTTTTAATTTTTGAAATGAAATCAATTTCTGAAGATATTTTGAGACTGAAAGAATGATATACACATTATTATATCAGTTAAACTTTTATATCAAATTTTTTAAATTTTTTTTTATTATATTCTCAACTATAGAAGAACTAAGTGAAGTTCTAACAAGAGTTGCGAAGAAATGTTTCCATATTGAAGAACAGTAATTTAATTGAGGTGGTTACTAAGTAAGAGTCCATCTATAAATTATGTCACACAAACTTAATGATTTTTGGTGCCCCACCTCCATCCTTTGCACAGGTAGTCACATTTGTGCAAAACCTTTCGCCCATAGTGTGACATCACACATATTATTATATTTTTCTTATAGTTGTAGTTTTAGTTTGACTCTTTTAGATTTATAATAAAATATGTGATGTTACAAAGATTATGACTCGACCTCCCCTTATCATACAATGTCACAATTTGTTGACTCCCTACCTCCCCCTAAATGTTTTATGTAATCTATGGATGGCCATTATATATGAAAGAAGAGAATTTTCATATGAATTTTGAGTAATATAAATTTAGTGCTCCTATCAGAAACACGAAGAATTTGAACCTAATTGATTAACACAAATTTGAGAGGAGTCCCAACTGACAAGAATCAGTTTAGATAAACATAACATGTTTCCCTGTAGTTTGTATGATTCCATAACCACCATAATTCTACCTCTTATAGTTATCTGAAAAGTTACGGTAGATTGATGAAAGTTAATTTCAGAAATAAAGTCAAGAATAGGTTCAGATAACTGCATCAAGAAAAAATTATTCTGAACGTATTATGAGGAATGAAAGGAATCTGCAGTTTTTAATTTTATCGAAAATTAAAAACCTTGACTCACATCACTGGGGAACTCACTAATATTATTAAACTATCTTGTTTCAATGCAGGGGTGATTGAATCCAAATTGAAACAGATATTTTCAAAGTGGGTAAACAAGTAGTAATTCTACTGAAGCAGGGAATATTGCCACCGTAATAATGTGTTTTGCAGTGTAAAAGGATTGAAAGATATTAAAAAAAAGATTGCATTCAATAAAATAATGGAATATTTTATTGATGAACAAAACTAAATTTGAATTTACTACGTTTATTATCACAAAATATTTTGAAAAATATAACACTGCGATTGCAATTTCGGTCACTAGACCATCATCGGGCAGATTGAGTTAAGAACTTTGCAATCGCAGTGTTATATTCTTCAAAATATGTTGTGATAATGAACGTAGTAAATTCAAATTTAGTTTTGTTCATCATGTTAAATTATCACGTAGTAACGACGGATTCCATCAACTATTTATTGAATTTTTTTTTTGCAGCCCTATGAAATTTTTAAATAGAAATTCCCTGAATTAATTTTTCCACAAAACTTGTTAATCTTGATTTTTGCTGTGATATCAGAATTCATTCTCCAAAAGAAGTAAGATACCTTCAGATGAAATAGTAACTGGTACATTGAACCAAGTGAAATCTTCTTCTAGGATGATAAATGTTGGTTCACTCAAATTTCTCATCTAGTAGTCGTTTCGTCTGTAACTGCGATAGCCAGCTTCAGTGGCTACGAGAGAAGACTTGATGAAAACTCTTGAACAAGTGATGACTGGTATGGCTGCCGTATTTATTGGAGTAAGCAGTTGCGCACTAGAACTGATGTCCTTCGATCGGTTCGCAGTAGTAGTATTGTTGTCTGTAGGCCTTATGATTGTTTTCTTGAGCTCTGAATACCAAAAATTGTTTATCTCCAATGTTTCCCTCTTTCAGGTGAAACTGTTACTGTACGAGGGAGTCTTGTGTGTTAGTGTACTGGTAAGAACTTGAGCGTCATTGTAATCAAGGATAGAGCACTTTTTTTCGGATCCCCTTGACTTCTGGAGCTGTACTCGTTGATAATGGCTTTTGTGTTTGTTGAAGGGAGTCTTAATGCTTGGCTTAGTGGAACAAAGATAAGTTGAAGCGCATGATCATGTAATCTTCTAGTCTCCTGCTGTTGATAATTTTTTTCTTGGGTGTGTCGCTGAACGAAGTAAATGGCGTGTTAGATGTTTGGGTGTACACATAGTCTTGATGTGGTGTTTTAGTAGTCATCCTATCCCATCGGTGAATTTGCTGATGAATAGCTGAATAGCAATTATTGTACCAGAATATTTAATTATTTATTTACGGGTAAACCCCAACAAAAACTTGTTAGTTTAAAAGACGAAAGTTTTATTGCAATATCTTCGAAATATTCCACATAAAAGTTTGAAACTTTCTTGTAAATATAAATGACATCAAAACTAGCGAATATGTAGGTGTTCTTGATAATAATAGTCTACAGTTTCTCGATAAAATATGTAGAGTTCTCGTCGAAAGTTACAGTTGGTCCTACAAACAGCTGAAGAAGCTTGAGCGGATCTTTGACGAAGGTATATGACAGATCCGATGATAATAGTAATGGATCTTAGTCATAGTGTTGCGTCAGGTTTATTGATTTTCGGTAGGCAATACAGTCCCGGTGCAGGCGCTTGAGGTATTTTAAAGCGGTGATGGACTTCTTCTGAAATAGATGCCTTTTTGATGTGATCATTGGTTTTCAATCTGTACGGTCCTGATTCTGTATATCTTGTGAAAAATTACTGAACCCTTATAATAATTAGGCCTGTTATGAATCGCGATCAAAGTATCAAATATATGGAACAATCTACCTTAATTAACATATTAAAACAATGGTTAATAATAACAATTTACACATTTATTTAAAGAAATAACCCATGACATGTTTCGGTGGAAATTCACCTTCTTCAGATGCTAATGGTAAACAGTTTGCTGTTTTTAATTACAGTTCTTAATTACAACTTTCAAATAATTTTGACAATATTACAATCTTTGTGACATGGTTATATATATATATATATATATATATATAAATATATATATATTTATATATAATGTAATATAATATATAATATTATATATATATATATATATTTATTATATATATATATATTAATGATATTAATATATATTATATTAATATATATATATATATATATATATATATATATATATATATATATATATATATATTATGAATTTTTTTTTTCGAAATTATTAGAAAAATTCACCTTCTTCAGATGCTAATGGTAAACAGTTGTTTATTTCTTTCAAATTATCATGAATGCTATAATATATATATATATATATATATATATTTATATATATTAATATATTATATTATATAATATATAGGTATATTATATATATATATATATATATATATATATATATATATATATATATATATATATATATATATATATATATATATATATATATATATATATATATATATATATAATATATATATATATATATATATATATATATATTATGAAATATTTTTTTTCCAAATTATTAGAAAAATTTGCAATTACTTTTTTTTTGCAGGCCCCATTAAGTTCAACTAATTTTTTATATGATCTGGATCAAGTAACTAAAAGAATAATGGACTCCATAATTCAGGCGAAAAAGTCTAACCCAGTTGGAAAGATCAGGATATCAGGATATGATGATCTTCATGTAGACGTTGGCAGAATATCTATTCCTCAACTTAATCGACTAAGAAGGCAGTACATTATATACTCCAAGTTGAACCCACCAAATCCCAGTCAGATAACACAATTGTTTATACAGTATCTAAATATAAGTTTAACATGAAATGAAGATCTATTTTTTTATAGAAAGTGTTTTTTTTTCATTATCAGAAATATTTCATCATGCAGATGTTTTAGTTTGTTCATAATTTTACAATATTATATATATTGTGAATTAATAGGATCATTTCTGCCATAGTGTCAGGAGTACTTTTTTAAATTGCATTATGCTCCTCTCCTCATCATAGCTTTTCATGGATAATATCTGCTACACTGTGTCTCTTTCTGAATCAGTAAAAAATCAATTAATTTTTTTTGTTTATGAATTTGTGGGAATATATGAACTATAAATAATTTGTTTGAATCTTTCGGCATTTTTTCTGAGCCCCATGCATGTTTGAATATTTTCTAGTCTTTTAATTGCACAGCCATTTTTCCTCTTATCTAACAATGTCTGGGTAGTTTTCCATATATTTTAATTGTCTCCTAAATGTTAAGAAATTCTTTGAAAAAATCTATATGAACACAGTTACTTACTTGCATATTAATCCTCAAGTTCTCACAAAACAAAGGGCTCTAACTTTGAATGCCTCCTACACAATAATTTAATTTCAATACTGCCAGAAGGTCAAAATATATTATTAAGCTTAGATTATATTTCGAAATCGTATTAAAATAATTTTTCTCCTAACTAGTATTTTGCTTCACTTTGCTAATTGAATTTTTTTAAAATATTTTTTTGGGGTAGGCATACATCCTAACTTGTAATGTACTTGTGGATTGAAATGGTATACTCAGAGCTGAATATTCTCTCCAATTTAATCTCTGATAAGTGAAGCCTTCGATAACAAGCCCAACATGAATGCTAGTTATGTAATGTTTTCATTGAAGAAAAGTTTATTG
This sequence comes from Cynegetis impunctata, assembly GCA_030704885.1. Classification (NCBI taxonomy): domain Eukaryota; kingdom Metazoa; phylum Arthropoda; class Insecta; order Coleoptera; family Coccinellidae; genus Cynegetis; species Cynegetis impunctata. Next base: position 342,569 of record JARQZK010003638.1, read on the forward strand.
TTTTATAGGAATATAGAAAAATGATAGTGAAACATCCATTCTGAGTGGCAACAGATCATTGAAAGAAAAGAAATAATATCAATATATTATGTTTACTAATATTATTTGATAGTAAAGCTGATCTAACCTGTCAAATTATTTATTGTAAAGAATTTGGAAAATGGTCATGGATTGTTATTAAGTAGATTCCTATTATCAATGGCTTAAACTGGGCTTTAAAATTATAAGACAACTTTAAGGCATTCAAAAAGTTTTTATAACACTCCACAAAATTCAATGTTATTGAAAAAACTATAATTTTTAAATTTGAGTATAATTTAGAATAGACATCTTTGTAAAATATGGAGAAGTGAGCTTATATATATTATATATAAAAAATTGAAATTTCTTTGGCATTTATTGATTTGAAAAATTTTGAATAGAACAAGACTACTATGTTTCAATAAAATTTTTCGGCTGTGGCCGTTCTTTGTTATTTATTACGTGCTATTCAGTTCAATATTAACATTCAAATCTGTTATTAGTAGATGGTAAGGGAAACCACAGAAACCTTTACCCACGTAATGTTCGAAATAGGTTCAAATTATTTCACTATGTTTCAATAAAATTTTTCGGCTGTGGCCGTTCTTTGTTATTTATGACGTGCCATTCAGTTCAATATTAACATTCAAATCTGTTATTATTAGATGGTAAGGGAAACCACAGAAACCTTTACCCACGTAATGTTCCAAATAGGTTCAAATTATTTTGATTTTGAAGAGTCAAAAAATAGGGTACTATTTATCTTTTTTTCAAAAATTTCTCATTGCGGCTGTGGCCGTCTTCAGTTATTAATTACGTGCTATTTAGTCCAATATCAACAGACAGGTCTGTTGATATTAGATGGGAAGGAAACCACAGAAACCTTCACCCACGTAATGTACAAAATAGGTTTAAAATATTTGATTGTTGTCTTTAAAAAGACATTACTTGTAATTTTGGAGATCACATGTTCTAAACTATACTTTCTTTTTAGAAAAATTGAAAATTCTAGATGTTTAGATTTTGTCTAAGAAGATGAGTTGTTATGGTTAGAGTTTGTTTGTTGAATTATTTTGTTTTGATTTATGTTGTTTCTTAGAAAAATTAAAGAATTGAATCTGCGTATATTGAACTCAAATGTTTGATAACTGTTCTATCATTTACGACTTTATTTAAATTTTTTTGAATATGTAACATTTCTAATATTTCTCTGCGTTTTTGATCTTTTTCTATTTCTAAAATTTTTGTGCTATTAATGTTGAAAGTATGATTCTCATTGTTTTTATGTTTTATTAGTGCTGTGGTTTGTGTTCTGGTATATTTGTGTGCTTTTAATCTTTCTTCTAAATTTTGAAAAGTTTGTCCTATATATGATTTATTACAATTATTACAGGGTATACTGTAAACAACATGAGATTTTTGCAGAAGAGGTGTTTTACTTTTTAATTTAGAATATATTTGTTTAATTTGATTTTGTGCGGTGTGGGCTACTTTAATATCGTGTGGATTTAAAATTTGTGAAATTTTATTACTTAAATGAGGAAAAATCTCATGTTGTTTATAGTATACCCTGTAATAATTGTAATAAATCATATATAGGACAAACTTTTCAAAATTTAGAAGAAAGATTGAAAGCACACAAATATACCAGAACACAAATCACAGCACTAATAAAACATAAAAACAATGAGAATCATACTTTCAACTTTAATAGCACAAAAATTTTAGAACATGTATATAAGATAGATGTTGCGGTTAATAATTTTTAAATAACTAAATAATTCGGTATTATCTTGTAGGGATAAAACGGCGAAATACAAATTTTCAGTTTGACAATAAAAGCGAAAGGTTCATTTAAAGAAAATGCTTGCACATTTTTGATATGTGAATCTTGAGTAGGTATATGATAAATATTATGATCAAAGTGTTAAAGAATCTAAAATGCCTTTCAAAAATCCAAATAATTGATTGCATGTCTTTGTAGGTTCTTTTTCTGCCACTTCAAAATGATTTATCAGAAATTAAGCTAAATATATACTGTCAATTTTAAAATATGTGATTATTTCATAACTTAATCATTCGACTGAACACCTTTTTTGAATCGAAGTGAAGTATTAAAAAATGACTGACTTAAGAAAAATGTCCTTTTTTTCATTTCAATTATTTTTCATTTGGCAATTAGGAAAATTACAATAACCTACATTTTCTCATAATAATTTTTTTCAATATTTTCCATTTATTCAGATATATATGAATTTTTAGTGAGATAGGAGATTTTTTGAGTTTCAATGTTATATAAAAAATGGCACTTTATTTATAATTGCCAAGCACAATATTCAATTTGAAAAGCCCGCCGCTCAATAAAGTATCTGGATGAAAACAGACAACGGAAAAGATTTCGGTTGTAGCCGCCCGGTGCCTATTGGCGCTAGTGTAGTATTAGTGAGTGACTAAAAATGGCTGCTAGCGACGATGAGCCTATGCACCATTTATATGAGGTTTTTACGACTTGTTTTAATAAAATAGCGAACAAGGCCCCAGGTGAGTACTTTTTTAACCTTTTTCATTCAATTTTAGTTAGTGTTGGTCTTGAAAAGTGTGTTTGTACCTTTTCTTCGGGTTGAAATCCTAACAGGATTTTGGCGTGCAACCCAAAACATTATATCAGCCTTCTCTGGTACCTTTAATAATTCCATATGATATACCCTCAATTATTGCCCAAGACTGTCCTCTTGGAAAGAACAAATTTTTTTCGGAATTGATGCACTGGCAAATTTCGATTATTCAGTTAGAAAAGTTGTTTTCAACAAGTCACTTCAATCAGTGTTTTCTGTCACTTCACTTGTCCTTTTGTCAGTAATTTGGGTTGCCCTATACATTTTGATTTAATGTTTATTTACATTACACCCTCACAATCTTGACACTAAATTTTTTGAAGTAATACAATATTTATGTCAAGAAAGATAAAAAGAATTTAAATATTACAATCACAATATTGTTTTCATTTGTCAAGATGAAATCTGTTCATATAACATCAGTTATTATACATTGGTTTAATGCTTTAATGGGTAGTCATGCTGCATTTTAATACCTAACAATGTCCAGATTTATTCAGTATAATTTCTAATATTCAAAATTTGCAGATATTCATGTTATTTTTGTTAGTAGGCATATAATATTGATAATTTTTCATTTATGGGAGCCAAAAAATGTTATAATATCTTTTCTAAAAAACATTGGTACCCAAGAAGATAAAAGATAATATAAAACTTTGAATGAGTGAACAATACCGGCAAAACTTTTACATTTAATTTTGAATTTCTCTGTTTTATTCTATTATATAGTATAGTTCGATTAAAATGATTGATCATTCTGCTACTTGATATTTAAACAAATTTCTAAATGATTGAAATATTATTAGCCAATATATTGAACCAAAAAAGTAGGACCTAGGAGTTTTTTTTTCATAGATATGCAAACAAAATTTATAGGACTATAATGAAACTTTTAGTCAGTTTTTCGTTTTGATTATTTGTCAATGAACTCCCTTTGCTCATACTTTTTCGATACTATTATTTGTTTAGTTCTTACCTGTCATGAATCATTTCGTTAAATTTTCCCTCTCAAACATAAAAGTAGACCAAAACATATTTAGTTTCTCTTTGTTTTCTTTAGACTTGATTGATGTAATACCTAAGGGAATATAATGATTTTGGTATGTTTTCTACAATTTTCTTAAATACTGTTTCTCATTTAGTCCTTTGACTTGTGAAGAGATTCTTTCGTTGAAAGTTTTACTAACAGTCACAAAAGTAAACATTTTCCAAATATTTGGTATTACCTGGGATTTTATTTAAAATCAGATTGATTGTATTACTGTATGATGAACCGTATAATAAGTATCAAAATATAAAACACTAGCAAAAATGTATATACAATCAATTGATTTGACATAAGTATACTTTAGAAAAAATTGGATACTTCCATAAGATGCTGGGAAAATATAGAAACTTGATAGGCAAATCAATAATATATAAAAATAACACCTCAGTAATATATAAAATTAAATGTAATAGGAAAGATACTTTTCATATTTGTAGAGTTTATGGAAATTTTCAAATTAGAATAAAATCGATTCACTCATGCGACGCATATTATTGCTTATAATCAAATGAAACAAAGTTCCTTCGGAATGTTAAAGATTAATAAATGGAAATATTCAGGTATTTTATTGAATAGCCAAATACTTCCCTCTCTAAATTTGTTTCAAAAGGCTCAGTTACCTGAAGAGCAATTAGGTGTGGAGATTCCCAAAAGCACCTAGTTTGTAAAGCATTTTTGAAATTTTGATAATAAGTTTACCCAAAGCATCTGCTGGATGAATTTGTCTTCTTAAATATATTATATTTTAGTGAAAATAAAAAGATACCCAAAATGAATTGAAATTAAATATCCACTAGGGTAGAAAGTCACAAATACATAGATAACCTTATTTTTGATGTGGATATTTCACAGAAAGTTGAATGAAATTAAATGGGAAGTGTACTAATTTTTTTTCGACTGGAGGTGTAATTGAGTCAGATTTTGTTTAACATTTTTATTCTCAATATCAAACCATGTGAATGTTAGAACTTACGGTATTCGTTATTTGACTGTTTAAACGTATAGGCACACGTAATTGGAAGTTCCCTAATTCATTCACCAGTTTAAGTTATATTTCAGGAGGGTAATAGTGTCAACAAAATACCGTTATCAGGGTGTAAATTGAATTTCGATATAGTAATTGCGAGTTATTCTCAACAGGTACCTGAAAGTTTCACAGGTTTTAATGAGGTGTTACTTGGCACATCAGTCCATCAATGTTGGGGACGATAATAATTTCATGAAATCGACTCTAAGGTATTGGGTTTAAACAGGTAAAATTTTTATCGTAATTTCGCATTTTAGTGGAATTCCGATCATGAACGCCGCTTCAATGTGGTTTGTCGATATTTGAAATTGTTTATATATATATATATATATATATATATATATATATATATATATATATATATATATATATCCCAGATATTTCGTTTAATATTAATTTTTTTAAAAATATCAACGGATATCGATTTACGTTATCACTTATTTTGTACTTGCCACCTCTTGGTAGATCTAGGTACCTATCAATTTCAGAATTTTCAAAAGGCACTGTAGGGCATGTGGTACATCGTATGAAAGCTCTTTTGACATCGACTACCTATGACTTATTAAAAAAATTAATAAAATTTTATGATTTGTTTTCAGGAACAAAACAAGGAAGCATGAATTTTCCTAAATTTGTATTTTCTAATTTAAAAAGTTTTTTATTGCAATCAAAATTTTGTGACAATAAGAGCACGAATTAGGCATCCGCCATTCCAAAATCTTCCGAAATTCCTCCATAATAAGTTGACCAAAAACATTATAAAAAGCTCTCATCCTAGGTAGTGACTTTCGAAATTTTGAAATTGATATCTGAATCTACGAAGCAATAATATAGATTGATGTCCACCCCAAATTCTACGTGTTTTTGGAATTTTTTCAAGACCATATGAAACGAAATATTCTTGTGGAAAGTTTTATTTGGGACATCCTTTACATTATATATATATATATATATATATATATATATATATATATATATATATATATATATATATATATATATTTATTTTTTGTTATTGTTCTTTTTATGGTGTATCAGTTTTCATTACCACAATATGCGTGGCATATTGGTTTGATGCGTTCGAGAATATAGTGCCAATGGGACAATACGATATCGGTTACATCATAACTTTCGTCTTATACAAAGGAAAACATTGATATCAACGAAATATCGGAAATTGAGCATTCCGGAACATAATTTGGATCTGTCATCGGTTACCTGAGCGCTGCGAGACCGCTATATAAACGTCAGAATTAAACAAGTTCCTTTGGAAATCTCGATTCTCGCCGGGCAGCAGATGGCCAGACCTGCACTTAAAAATTTATTTCGTACCCATTCATTCATTTTGGTATGTCGCCAATATGAGCATATTTATGCGGCCTGAGAGACTAGTTGAAGAAGACCGCTATATCAACTGCGATTCGCGATTGACTACAGACTACATGATAGTCACAAAAAACATATGTAGATATATATATATATATATATATATATATATATATATATATATATATATATATATATATATATATATATATATATATATATATATATATATATAGGGTGTCCCGTAAATAACACGCCAGAGTGACACTGGAGGTAGATTGGCTTCAAGTCAATCAGATAACATCAACATGACCTCAATAAAAGTTTTCTGGAATAATCCGTTCGACTTGCTTCTCAATGCGGTGCACTTCGCGAAAAATACGACGATAGTGACGCAGAAAAATTTGTATATATTTTGAGTAATTACATAGATTCAAGCATGAATATAAGTTCCTTGTTTGATTAAGAAATACGAGTGAGCAACAAAGCTCGGTCAGTAAGTTCGTATTTTCCCCTAATATTTGTTTTTTTTTACGTACAAATTCTTAACCTCCTAAGTCCAGTTGGAGAGGCTGTGGAGGTGAGCGGAATCTCCACGAAAAAACATTAATACTCAACCTTAAATTGGCGGTGGTTAAAAAAAAAGTAGTTAAGTAGTTGATACCATCAAAATACACTTTGCTAACATCAACTCAATCCAAGTACGAAATTTCAACCCTCTAACGTCCAAGTCAATCTGCATGAGCTATGTGATCCCTACATAAAAATGGCGGTGGTTAAGCAATAGTTGAAACTCCCAAAGTATAATTCTATTACTCAATCTTCAATAGCTGTGCAAATCCGAAATTTTCACTTGAAAATACCGATGGTTAGAAGAAAAATTTCATACCTATTGCCAAAAGGCACTTTCCTAACTGCTAAATTTTCAAACTCAATTTGGAGGGGGTTGGTTTTGCAACAATCCTTTAAAAAACAGATTTTTAGCTCCTTGTACCTTCCAAAATGTTCTAGAAGGCTTCGGATATGTTGTTCATAATTAATTTCCGCTAATGCAGTTCTTACTCCATTACCAAGCTAGTTAGTCGAGTACTTAGCGTACGCTGGCTAGTATTTGGGGGTCTCGGGTTGAAACCCTGGGGCCGACTGGTCTGCCATGAGTTTTTTCAGAGGTTTCCTCATGGTAATGTAAGTCACTGCTTGCAAACTTATAAGGCGAATGCTGGGCCAGTATTAATCCTCTGAACCCTACCCACACTTCCTATGTTCCATAAATATCCCGTCTCACCTATCCTTAATGCACTTGTACATACAAGTGTATTCTCTGATCTGGCTGAAGGAGTTAATCCCAAACTCAAGCTGCCCGCCTCCCTGACACATACTTCAGGGAGGGATGAAACACGTGTGTTTCATTTTTTTTCCATTGCCAAAATTTTGAAAATGTCAAAAATGGCCCAAATATTTGATCATTTGACCTAATTGGACTCTATATTGTATATATTTATATATGGTTATGTATTTATATATATATCTATATATATATATATATATATATATATAAATATATATATATATATATATATATATATATATATATATATATATATATATATATATATATATATATATATATATATATAGATATATAATAAGTAGGAGGTATAAAATAGATTCAATTTTTGATAATTTGACCTAATTGGACACTATATGGTTATATATATATATATATATATATATATATATATATATATATATATATATATATATATATATATATATATATATATATATATATATAATATGTAGGAGGTATAAAATGGATTCAAAAATCAGGATCGCATATTAATGTTGACTTTCGATACGGCGCATTATTTTCTATTATTCTGTTATGGAAGCTGCAAAATAACTACTGCTCAACTGGAGTGATAGATAATTGAGGGAATATCAAACCTGAGAGTGGAAGAATGTCGCCATCAAAACATCGTTGAATAAGTTAATCGTGGCGAGAATATTCTAATTGGCAGGCAACGGCAGGCCAAAATCGTTTCACGAGGTAATGACATTTGGATATTTTTGTTAGTAATAATGGATTATGCGAATAACTTCTACTTCGACGATTAAAAATAGAAATCATGGACGGCGGCGGAAGATTTGATAATTATATTTTCAACTGAATATAAACGAGATGGCAACTACGAAATTTGGTCTATCAAGTTATTTTATGTAGCTTTACAATTCTGTTATATAAATATAGGTCTGAAACCTGAAATATTCTCATTTTTCATCTATGATTTGGAAGAAAACATATTCTCACTTATCTATGATTTGGATAAATACTCCGATTAATATAAATCTTTTGGGAAAATCCAAATTATTAATAAATTCGATGGTCGATGAATCAACTCTGTGGTAGTTCATATTTATATTAAAAATTAAATAATAAGAAAACAACTTGTCTAAAAACCACAAAATGAAAATAACTTTTTTTTCGACTAGTTTCGCCTGTTACAGCATTATCAAGACATGAATACATGAATCATATATTCAGTCTTGATAATGCTGTAACAAGCGAAACTAGTGGAAAAAAAAGTTATTTTCATTTTGTGGTTTTTAGACAAGTTGTTTTCTTATTATTTAATTTTTAATAATCCAAATTATTATATTATTAACAATATAATATAAATTATTAAAAATTTGTTTAACGTTTATACTATATTTAATATCGTAATATAATGATATAAGTTTTCATTACTTATCAAACATTTATATCATTACATTCATTTTTAATATTGTTTATTTTAACTGATTCAAATGTGAAATTGAATTCAATATTTATCGTTAAATTTTTAATCGTAGTACATTTTTCCCGTAATAACGAAACAAAATAAACAAAGATATGAAAGATAAATTCTTTCTTGTCTGTGTGTTACTTCAAACAAAGGTACTTGGTGCCATCCCTACTTGCACACATCTTCATAAGTTTTGGAAATTTTTGCTTCGAAATACTTTCGCACCACGCAGCTAGCAGAAGGGTTAGAGGGAAAGTAGTTCTCATTCCTGAACATATTGGGTTATCCGAAAAGTTCGTGCCGATCTTGAAGGAAAAATGAAACGCTAAAGATTTAAAAAGATTTCTGTTAAATTTTTTGTTAAATTGCTGACTTACATTTTTTTTACTGGTACTACTCGGAATTTATTGTCTCGCTGGTTGGTAAAAGTTCTCAATACAGGATCCATTTCCAATCCCATCAGACACAGACCTTATTGGATAAGGACCGGCTTTTGGGATGGCTAAAGGTGGTTCATTCCGCTAAGATCGCTAAGATCTTTTTCGTTCAACATTATTATAAATGATCAATTTTCCATCCCTCGTCAACACTTCAACCTTCAAAAATTTTGTCCCATTGCTTTTCTAGAAATACTATAAATGGAAATGCGATTCATCATATTTTTCTCCGTTAAATCGTGGTCTACCAAAACCTACATCAAATCGGCTTATGTATCTGAGATACACAACATGCTCGTGGATGGTGGATTGTGACGTATTCAACTTTTCTACTACTTTACGTGTCATATAGTGTATTCTATCATTTATCAATGTTTTAATTTGTTCTTTATCTACGGTGGAGGGCCTACCCGGGTATTCTTGACCTTTAAGGTTAAAATCAAAAAACCACTTCCGCACAATCCTTTGGATGTTGGATTTTGACATAGTAGTATTTAATATTTTAGTTATTTTATATAGTTTTGCCATAAGCATCTGAAGAAGGGGAAGTTCCACCGAAACGTGCGTCATGCGTTATTTCTTATAATAAATGTGTAAATTGTTATTTTTAATCATTGTTTTAATATATTTGATATTTCTGCTAATTTACGTTTCGAATAGCATGTGATTTTCTTGATCAGTGTCTTAATCTGATCTTCATCTGTGCTGGACTTCCTACCCGGGCGTTCTTGATCTTTAAGATTGAAATCACCGGCTTTAAACTTAGCTAATCACTTCCGCAAAATCCTTTAGATGGTGGATTTTGACATATTTCACAATTTTTCTAATTTATGGGTCGAATAGAATGGGTTATTCTCGATCACTGTTCTAATCTGTGGTGGAGCGCCTATTCGGGCGTTCTTGATCATTGGGGTTGAAATCACCAGCTTTACACCTAGCAAACCACTTCCGCCCACTTGTTTCTACTACAGAACCATCGGCATAAACAGTGTATACCTTGTTTGACATTTTTGTCTTTAGGGTAAAAGAAAAGCATAAAATGCCTTGAATGCACTTTGTTTTTTTCCATATTCGAAGGAGTATAAAAAAGACAGAAATTATCGTTTCGTTACCAAATATTTTTGCAAATAAAACTACTGACAGTATAGTCTTTTACAATATGTATGCATGTCATTTGTTTTCAATCCTTCTGAGATATTCATACCTCTCTTTACGCCACCTACCAGAAATCAGCACAAACTTTCCGAACAATTCTATTCATAACATAAATATCCCAAAAGTTTTTTTTTGTTGATGCTAGTAGTTTGTAGATTTAAAGCATGTACCAATTTTTTTTACTATAATGGTTGAGAGTTTGTGACGTTTTAAGCTAGGTAACGTGTCTTTTTGACTATTTCACTCATTCCATTTTTAGTGAGAAAGTTTCACAGCGATAAAACATGCAAGCCGGCAAAACTTACTAAGTTAGTATTTCATCGACAATTCCACTCATGTATAATAATTCCCATTTGAGAGAACGAAAATCGTAGTTTGCTAGGTATCGAATAAATAGGAAGGAACAGAAATGCAAGTGGATAAAAATATCGGATAAATTACGTTACCTTACCAACGCTAGCAATTATTCGTTTAGCAAGCGTTGCATCAGTTTGACAATAATTGTAAATGTCGAAAACAGAATTTTACAACAAATACCTAATATTCCAGTAAATATGTTGAGATTTGGAAATATTAGCGAGGCAGAAATAATAAGGTAGATCGAAAAATCAACTCCTGAAAATACAGAAAAAAGTTATTCTTCCATTTGGAATCAATTTAGCGAATTTTGTAAACAACGAAACTTCAATTTGGAAACCAAACAGTCAGTGGAAAATGTGGCAGGAATATTGATGGACTGGGGCTTCAATATGAAGAAACAGAATGGGAAAGATTATAAAGAATATATGGTGAAAACAATGTGGAACACAACCGCGAAAATGTTGCAAACCATGTATTTCGAAAAATTTTATGTTACTTTCAATCCTTTCACTGATTTGGCATTAACAATAATTCATGTAATTGTCGTACCATACTCAGACTTACTTTCATTGGCAATTTAACGAGAGCTGTTCTGACAAAATCACGAGAGCGTAGCTCGAGTATTCGAAAACAACGACGAAAAAATATCCGGCTAAATCTGAGCTCTAGTGGTATTACCCCCGATTATATAACTCATGTGTGAATGAGCCAATAGAATCCTTGAATTTTGCATAACGACTGCGTATAGATAAGTGAATATACCCTTGACGACGTGATATAATCGTTTTGGTGTTTCGCCTCGTGTCAAAATGTGAATATTTTCATATTGACGGTGTTTTGACGTTTGTCAAAAAAATTAATATTTTTTATTCGTTATATAATCGTAACGAATACCACTCGAGCAATCGAAAATAATCAATTATACTGACCTCGTCACTCGGCGTATTTTTTTAAAACACCACTCGAGCTGCACTCTCGTGATGTTTCGCAAAATACGTCTCGTGACTCGGTAGTATAATCGATTATTTTCGATGCTCTCGTGATATTATTACTGATTATATAACTCATGAATGAATAAGCCAATAGAATCCGTGAATTTTGCCTAATGACTGCGTATAGATAAGTGAATATACCCTTGACGACGTGATATAATCGTTTTGGTGTTTCGCCTCGTGTCAAAATGTGAATGTTTTCATATTGACGATGTTTTGACGTTTGTCAAAAAAAAATTAATATTTTATATTCGATATATAATCGTAACGAATGCCACTCGAGCAATCGAAAATAATCGTTATACTGACCTCGTCACTCGACGTATTTTCTTAAAACACCACTCGATCTGCGCTCTCGTGGATGTTTCGCAAAATACGTCTCGTGACTCGGAAGTATAATCGATTATTTTCGATGCTCTTGTGATATTATAACTGATTATATAACTCATGTATGAATAAGCCAATAGAATCCGTGAATTTTGCATAACGACGTAGTATAGATAAGTGAATATACCCTTGACGACGTGATATAATCGTTTTGGTGTTTCGCCTCGTGTCAAAATGTATATATATTTTCATATGCACGGTGTTTTGACGTTTGTCAAAAAAAATTAATATTTTTTATTCGTTATATAATCGTAACGAATACCACTCGAGCAATCGAAAATAATCGATTATACTGACCTCGTCAGTCAGCGTATTTTTTTAAAACACCAAAATATGTCTCGTGACTCGGTAGTATAATCGATTATTTTCGATGCTCTTGTGATATTATTACTGATAATATTTTGACATTTCTCACATGAATCGTTATTTTCTTAACTTTCTGAAATGTGACCATATTACTGTTAGACATATTTTATAGTGAAATAGTCATGTCGAATACCACTCGAGATGAAATTTAAGCAGGTAAAATTTCTCTCTTGTAACATTCAAGTTTGTTGCTTAGACAATTTCGCTCATGACATTTTTTCCAAAATCACTCGCCTGACTGCTCGTAATTTTGATACAAATGTCATTCGCGAAATCGCCTAAGCAACAAACTTTCATATTACAATCGAGAAATTTTGCCGGCAAAATTTCATCTCTAGTGGTATTATATATGACAATTTATTGAATGAATTCTATTCATTGTTGAATGCAATTTTCCTAATATTGCTAAAAAAAAAACATCATTTTGCCAAATATATATAGATATTGGCAACCTACTCTGTATGGATAATTATAATCTTTTGTATTCTACACTATCGGATTCGCATCAATATTCATCTTTCAGGTAAATCATTCGCGAAGGATCGAACTATAGTACGAGAAAAATTTCAATTGTATGAAGGATTTTACATTGAATCATCGCTTCAATCCAGTTACACTATAGATTAAATGAATGCTCAAATCTGAAATGTTCAATCTATAATCAATCTTTTAAATGTGAATTTCTATCTTCATGTTTTGACTATACTGATTTTTAATACTTTTTATAGTTCATCGCCTTGCCTATTCGTTGTGCCCTCGATCTATGAAATTAAAATGTAGGGTTATTCACAGACAGTTAGTTACCTCCATCGTGAATCTCAAAAGTAAACAATAATAATGATTAATCAATCGGTTATTTATTCCTCTAAAATATTATCATTTCCGCAGCAATTCCAAAAATGCTTTCAACATTGATTTTTAATATGAGTATGACATCGAATGTATTATTATAGATTACAGTGTTACATGATAGTTTGCAAAAATATTTCTGAAGTGCAATTATAATTTGGAAAAATATCATGTTTAGTTATGTCTTCATTCTATTTTCATTTATTCAAATATTAAGATTGCCAAAACGAGCTTTTCGAGTTCCTCAATAGTACCACATTCAAACTTTGAATGAGTAATTTTTAAGAATACACTTGCACTGCTATTTCTTATAATTATCAGTAAATAAAACCACCATTGAGTACAATTGATCTCTAGTGCTAAACATATCTAGGGGATATGTTTAATTTTTAAATTTTTCGCTTGTCAATAAACTGTGTAATTTTAAATGATATGAGGCTCATAATTATTTATCACTGTACTTCTTCAATGTCCATAATTGTTTCTATTAACTACCTATAAAGTTTTATATAAGTTCCAACTTATCAACGAAGATTTCTTTTCTTCATTATTTTGAAACATATCGAAAAATAGGTTCAAGGATATTTCATTATTATCTTGTTATTTGACAGCTTTTCTGGACTTTCATGTAAATATGTTAATGTCGTTATTGGATATAATGAAGCTAACCGGATAAGCGGTCGGAATTGGAAAAGAGATAAATTTGGATTATAGCAAATTTCAAAAGCGGATGAGAAAAACAAATATTAAGTCAACATAAACTCAATGTACTCAAACTTCAACCCTCTAACTCAATCTCAGATTAAGCTGTGGACTTTTTCAAAAACCACGAAAAAACACTAAATATCTATGTAAAAATGGCGGCGGTTCGAAAAATTCAACCAAATTTTGATAGTTTCGTTAGGCCTCGGAGAGTACTTCTGATTTGGTGTTATGCGAATCGCTGAAGATTTCATTATGTACGGGAAAGGATATTTATATGAAAATAAGAAATATCTACGTGAAAATTGCGACAGTTGTAGAAATTTACCCAAATTTTGATACTTTCGTTCAACCGAAACAATCCCAAGTGCCAAATTTCAGCTCATTCGACCCGATGAGAGCCGCTGGAGATGTCAATATGTACCGGGAAATATATATATATATATACATACATACATACATACATATATATATATATATATATATATATATATATATATATATATATATATATATATATATATATATCTAATATATAAAATTCTCTTGTCACGGTGTTAGAAGTTAAACTCCTCCGAAATGGCTCGACCGATTCTCATATAATTTTGTGTACATATCAGGTAGGTCTGAGAATCGGCCAACATCTATTTTTCATACCCCAAAATGTTAAGGGTGGTCCACCCCTCGAATTTTTTTTTCTATTTTTCAGACAAAATTTTCTGTTCTAAAATACATACAGCCCTAAATTTTCACCCCTCTAAGATCAACCCCTATTTTTCATTTGTTAAGCTCCTCCGGAATGGCTCGACCGATTCTCATGAAATTTTGTACGCATATCGGATAGATCTGAGAATCAGACAAAATCTATTTTTCATCCCCCTAAATGTTGAGGGTGTTCCCCTTAATGACCCCTCAATGACCCCTTATTTTTTTTTAATTTTTCAGACAAAATTTTCTGTTCTATATTTTATTATACAGCATTAAAAAATAAATACAACTCCAAATTTTCACCCGTCTACGATCAACCCCTATTGTTTTGTTAATTATAATTTTCAATTTTTTTAGGAAGATTTTTATTTTCATTTTCTCATGACTTAGAATAAAAAAATTCATATTACTCTCAATTTTTTACCCTTCTACGATCAACCCTCATTTTCCCATTGCGATTTTCATTTTTTTAAATTCGCAGATCCGCAATAGGGTTGCAAGATGGCAATGGAAAATGACAATAGTCAGTCTGAGAATAGGTCGTTATATATATATTTTTTTCATATCCCTAATGATTAGGGTTATTTTTATAAATTTTTTGGACCAAAGTTTTTATTTTTTATGATGTTGCATTGAAAAATACATACAACTCTAAATTTTCACCCTATCAACAACCCATATTTTTTAATAGCCATTTTAATAATTTAAACAACGTTTGTCGAGTCAGATAGATTGATAGATAGATATAATGATAGATAGATAGTCAGATTGAAATATAGATAACTATCTAGACAGATAGATAGTTAGATAGATGAAGGTACATCGGCAGATAGATGAATAGATAGAAAGATAGATAAAAATAATTTATATGGCAGAACAACGTTTGCCGGGTCAGATAGTATATATATATATATATATATATATATATATATATATATATATATATATATATATATATAATTATATATATATAAATATATATATATATATATATATATATATATATATATATATATATATATATATATATATATATATATATATATATATATATATATATATATATATATATATATATATATATATATATATATATATATATATATATAAAATACATACTATTGCAGTGTATCGTTTTAGATCTTCTAGACCACGATTTTCGAAAAATTTTTCATGAACCACGAAAAAACACTAAATATGTATGTATTTTATGGGAGAAAATACAACTAAAAATAACATAATAATAAATAATTGTCTACGTTACATTGATTTTTGAAGAAGAATATTGCGTTTATGTGAATTTTTATTTATTTACTTACGTAAATCGTGAAAATTCCTGACGGCTTATTCCTTATTTCCTCCCGCACGCCGGACAAAGACCTACATTACCGGAAATGTCCTAACTGTAGGACATGGAAAATATCGTATGAGGCTGACCTTGAATCGAAAATTGATCAAAATGAATGCTCAGACTGCTCACTCAATTGTTCCTAGGCATATATACCTATATTATAGAAATATAAAAACAGAAGAATTCAATTTAAATCGTAATAAAGGAAAAAAAAATTATTTCAAATATAATAATAATATTGTTTCTTGTACATGTTAACTTAATATTGCACACTTGAAGTTGAAATAGGGTCAAATCAAAAATGAACATCAAAAAGCGAACATCATTTACATTAAACAATGATTTTCGTACGGTATAAACTCAAATTAAACAATATAAAAACACTCATCCAAAGAAGAATCCAAAAACTCCTTCATCATGTATGGCTCCAATTCCAACATTTTGAAGAATTCACTCTTGAACCTCTCGACGTCCGTCTCACTGCGAATATTTAATGCAAATTTGTTAATAGAATACTCTCTTAATATCCTTTAATTATACTATCTATGACATCGATGCATGTTTTACACTGAAATGAAAATTAGCAGTTCTAAAAGAATCGAAGATTGTAATTCTCGGTGTGAGTGCGTCTTTGTCTAAGTATTTCCGTTCTGTATAAATATATAGGTGGTAGTTTGAAGCCTTCCCTGTTGTATGCATCTTGAATTTTAGAACGATATGCTCAAAAATCATAACTGAATATAGCCTTAATTGACTGAAGGAAATCGAAAGACTTTGGCGCCTGTTACATATAACGAAACGGTTAAAAACGGTTCAGTCTCGTGTTCGCTGTAAAATATGGGTCATCATGCTCCTCTTCAGTGCCAGAATAAGAACGTGCTCATCCTTATGTGTGGTACTGTTAGAGTTCAATCTCCTTGATTTATCTTTGTTAAGTCTCGGGCGCTCTCCTCCTCTTCTTACTTTATGGGTTGCTATACACGAAGTTATCAGAGACATACTTCCTCATTTTGAATTATTTATATACTGCTAAACGTTGGCTTGGGAATATGGATTAATGAGCTACTTTGTTTGATATTTAATTACAGTTCTTTCTCCACTGGAATTTGATTTTACGACAATATAGTTGACTGAGATAATTAACTGTATTCCATGCCGTTCAATCGAAACCTTCACAACATTTCTCTTTCTTTTATGACAACGATTTTCGAAATTTTTTTGATCACTAAGTTACAAACTACTTACTCTCAATGGGAGCCAAACATATAAAAACTCAGCAATTTAATCGATAAAAACTCTAATGCATAAAGCAAGTTATGTGAGTGAATTGAACAATTAAAGAACATTACAAATGAAGACTCAGCGATCTGCTAAATAAAAACTCCAATGCATAACGCAAGTTATGTGAGTGAATTGAACAATTACTGAACATTAGAAATAAAGAAAAATATTAAAAACGTGATTCAAAGTTGTAGGTGAGCTCATTTACGGCGAAGTTAAATTTTGACAATGACAATGCCACAACGAAAAAGAAAAAAAATAATAGCGTGGTATGCTTCAATAAAGAGCTCTACCTGATTGTATGACTTAATTCCCATTACCTGTCACTCATATATATATATATATATATATATATATATATATATATATATATATATATATATATGTATATATGTATATATATATGTATATATGTATATATATATATATATATATATGTATATATATATATATATATATATATATATATATATATATATATGTATATATATATATATATATATATATATATATATATATATATACATATATATATATATATATATATATATATATATATATATATATATATTTAAGAAATCTTGTTATCGACCGTACTTTAATTTAAATATATTAGGATATCAGGTAAGCGGTCTGTCGGGAAATTGAAACTCTTATTTTCTCATCAAATATTGAGATGATGAGAAAATAAGAGTTTCAATTTCCCGACAGACCGCTTACCTGATATCCTAATATATTTAAATATATATATATATATATATATATATATATATATATATATATATATATATATATATATATATATATATATATATATATATATATATATATATATATATATATATATATATATATATATATATATATATATATATATATGAGTGACAGGTACTGGGAATTAAGTCATACAATCAGGTAGAGCTCTTTATTGAAGCATACCACGCTATTATTTTTTTTCTTTTTCGTTGTGGCATTGTCATTGTCAATTATATATTATATATATATATATATATATATATATATATATCTATATATATATATATATATATATATATATATATATATATATATATATATATATATATATATGCATATATAATTGTTTTTTTCCCTGTATATATATATTGGTACCTGAGCTGAAATTTGGTATCTAGGATGTTTCTTGAGTTAAAACAAAACCATCAAAATTTGTGTAAATTTAGTCAAAATCTTGTCATATTCAAACTTTCGGTAATGGAAGATGAGTTTGTCGATTGAGTTGGATAGAGAGTTCAAATTTGGTACGTGGGTTGAGGTTATGATAGGAAAGTGCTTAATTTGGGTTTAAATCGATTTCTTCCATTGCCTCAATTTTTATGTTGAAATTTTGGGCGTCTTTCAGTGTTTTCAAGTGTTGTGCAGCTCTACAGCCACTCCAAAATTTAGTTAAAAGGCTGAAAATTTGTACATATGTAATATATATATATATATATATTCATATAATTTTTATTTTCTTTGTTACTCTGGTACATTTAGGCATTTCAAGAGGCCATCTTCGGATTAAATATGTAATTGAAATTTGATATCTAGGGTTGTTCTTGAGGCAGAACTGCAGAGAGGTATATGTGGAAAATTTTCAAACTTGTGGCAAATTATCTGGAAATTAATTATGAACCACGCGTCCGAGTCTTAGAATAGAGCGTTTCGGAAAGCATATGGAGATAAAAGAAATGGTTTTTGAACCCCCTCCAAAATGAGTAAGGGTTGAAAATTCGTACGCGGATCAAGTTGGCATTGAAGAAGTACTTTTTGTCGTTATAAACTTTATTTCTTAACGACAATCATTTTTATGTAGAGGTTTCTTGCTTTTTCGTGGATTTCAAAGTTTTGCCACCTCCACAGATCCTTCAGATTGAGTTAGAGGTTTGAAGTTTTTTACGTGGATTGAGTTGATGTAAGGGAAGTACCTATTTTCCTCAGACGCAGCTATTTTAATGTGGGAATTGATTTTTTTCTCTATGAGGTGGACGTCCACAGCTTCTTGAGATTGAGTAAGAAGGTTGAAATTTCGAAGATCGGTTGATATTAGGGAATTGCCATTTGCAGGTTGTACTATTACTCCTAACCGTCATTTCAATGTAGAGATTTCATTATTTTTCGTGGTTTTTAAGGTTCTCCACAGCACTTCAAAATTGACTTATGTGGTTAAGAATTTACATGTAAAAAGTAACAAAAATGAGGGGAAAATATCACTTCATTATGATTAAAATTAATATTTTCTTAATAAATGAAACAAATGCCCTTGCTCAGATAAAATGTCAGCTAATATATTAAAATCTTAAGAAAAAGACATCGAGAGGAAGGTTCCGCAGTGGAAAAAATTATGAATGAAATGATTTCCCATAAATTGTACCTTCATGACATAATGTAGAGAATCAGTAATCACCTAATATTTCACTTGTTAATATTTCTTAGGATATTCGCATGAGGATGATTTAGATTATTTTTTTCGCTCGTTTCTTTGATTTACTAAATATGATTT
>JARQZK010003638.1:367500-450000 GCA_030704885.1 Cynegetis impunctata
TTGATGCCAAACAAATTTTTTTAAATATGAGCGTTGTAAGGTGTGCATGTAATTTTTGCCATACTAATTTTTGGCAACTTTCATCCATACGTCATGTCCGGAACTTCTAGGATTATCCTCGTACAATATTCTAATATGACACTGGTATTCGTTTTACGATATTGTTAGATATCATTAAGTTCCTTTGAGTACTTGCCTTTAAATTCATTTTATCAGCATTGTGCAAAATTATGGCTTGAATTTATATATATATATATATATATATATATATATATATATATATATATATATATATATATATATATATATATATATATATATATATATGGAGTAACTACCCCCTTTAACTCTTTTTCTATTCAATTTAAAAGACCAAATTTACACTTCATCCGTAAAAGATGAAGCCCTCTTTCAAATGGCACTCATTAAAACTCCGCTAAAAATTGTTTTAGCATGCTCAATGGACTCAAAAATCTTAAATTATAGTTGTTGTCGAGTGGGGGGATTATTTCAAAATGCATACAACTGTGAAGTTTGGAACCAAAAATATCAAGATTTGTTATAACTAAAAACATTGAACCTCATAAATAAAATGTAAGCTTTCGCTAATGCCCTATCCATGGCAAGAATTTAATTCTACAGAGTGGAATGGCCTTTTAATCCTGAAAATTTTTAGTTATAACTTGAACAAATATTAATATTTTTGGGTCCAAACTTCACAGTTGTATGCATTTTGCTATCTTTTACGTTTTAACTGTGCATTTGGTCTTTCTAAATTAAATTAAAAAAAGTAATAGGTCGGGATTTAATTTATTATTCATCACATATATACCTAGATGCGTAACTAAATACATTTGTTTATATATATAATCCGTGGTATGTTCCTCAGCTTATTTTTTATGAACAAAATATTGAACGATTTCAGAAAAATACTTTGAATGGGTGACTCTTAAATTAGGATTTTCAACCATTTGAAAATTATAATTTAATACATGAGCAAATAAATATGAGGTCGAGAATTAAGAAAGAAACTTCGACATAATACTTAGTAGTTTTCAAGTTGGTTAATAACTTTATTGAGAGTAAATATGTATTATATATAACATATTAGGTGAATTAGGCGTTACTGAGAACTGGAGTGGTTATTAACTTAACTTTTGCTCCAACTAATTATAGTTTGATAGCCCCCCCCCCCAATTAGATTAGAGCGCTTAGCGAATGTTGTCGTGGTCCCTTTTCAGTGATTTTTCAGTCTTTACTAGGGGGCGGTCTCGTTGATTCCAGGTACCTACCTATAAATATGAGATAGTTGAATTTTTTTGGTACATATTCGTCGACATTATACTTCTGGTTTATAACTTCTTAGTTTGATTTATATAAAGTATATTAAATATATATATATATATATATATATATATATATATATATATATATATATATATATCCTTATATACAAAAACGATCCATGTTTTTGAACTGCTTGTTATACTCTCGACTAACATCTGGCACTGTGGATTAAATTATCAATTTTTAAAATCAATAGTGCTGAGAACTGTATTTTATTTATATCATTTAATTAATCGTTCTCTTATATCATTGTTGGCGTATTAAAACCAATAATGAAATGAAATCTTATTTACCAGGTGTTTCATCGGAATTTTGAAGATTTATATCATTGTTGCTGACAAATTTGATCTAGGAAACAAGTGCAATTAAAGTGTCACTCAGATACTACCGACTTAGAAATTCCACTTCTGGTTATAAGGCAGTAGTATATTTCAGTTTTAATTATTTCCCAAAATAGCAGATGCCTGCAAATATAATATTTCTCGAAAGTTGAATAATTTTGGTAAATTCTAGTTATCAGATACTATGCTTTCCCATATCAGCATCAACTAAAAGCGAAAAAAATTAATTTGAACAGATATGAAGACTAATACACCCAGACTCATTCGACTGGACAAGCACGTCCCAGACATCCCGCATGGTCCGGTAGCCTTTCGTCCCCTCAAACTTTACAGAATCTGGATGTGAATACTATCTTAATCTGACGTTAACATTATTTAATGTGGATCGCTTAGGGTCCGATCCAATTAATTTATCGTCGACATCCTTCAGGCTCTACATGTTCCTGTATAGGGCGTTCTACTTTTTTGAAATACACGGTAAAATAGCGGTTCAAGATTATTTATGTCTATAGACTATTTCAAATAGGTAGGAGGTGAGAATCCCATGAATTTTTTAATTTAGATTTTGATGATATTTTTGAATTCGCCGTTGCATATGTTGTTGCTATAAACTATTCATGTATTTGAGAAACAGCAATGTTATTTATTCATATTTTCGAAATCGCATTGAATACTATTTTGAAAGAATAGTTTGCTGCATAGTGCAACGTTGCGGTTTGAAATTCATTGATGTTAATTATGTTTATTAAATATTCAACCGCAATGCTTTAATATTCTCCAGGTGGCCAATTCGTATCAATACTTGGAAAATAATGAATTAAATTTAATTAGGAATAAATATGAAGAGCGAACATAATGAAAGTTAGTAATTCAAGAGCCAGAGTCTGCTAAAATAAGAGGAATTAATACCGAATAAAGTATCAAGCACAACCTGGTACAAATTATAAAGAACAATAACTCACCGTAAAGGTCGAAAGTCATATTATCATAATCCCAGATAATTAAAAACTGGTCTGGGAATATCTTCAGAAACTCTTGGTCCTAGCCTGGTCGGTCCCAGGACACAAGGCAAATATAAGTAATGAACATTCAGACATTCTTGCAGAGGAAGGGTTTGACACTGGACTTTTTGCCTGAATCGGTAATTGGCTCACCAATAAACTGGCACGCGCCTGCTAGTCTCGGTGGGTTCAGACAAAACATCAGACATACTGGAATAGTTTACCAAGGCAATAACATAGCAAACTCATGGTCCAGGAACCATGCAAAGCGCTGTCCAACAGCATTCTAAATCTTTATAGGATTCAGATAAGGCATATGACATTGGCATAAATGAGGAAGATCCGTTATGTCAACTGTGTGTGGAGACGGAAGAAAAATCCTTTCAAATTATCTTCGAATGCGAAGCCATGGTTTTATTCTGAAGGCGCAATCTTCAAGAACAAATATTTCTGGAAGGAAATTTCCCCAGAAAGGACCTAGTAAAGAGACTACTAAACCTATTAAGGACATCAAATATCTTCACCAGAAACACAAAACGCTGAAAGACAGGTTTGCTGAGGTGGAATTATCTTCTGGAGGCACTGCAGGAATCAACCAATCAATAGATCATGAATTCACTACGTGAAAAGTTTCCATTAGAAAAAATTCACTAATTCAATCAATTTGTTATTCGAAAATCATACTACGTTCATTTTCTCTGCAGTATCTTGTACAAATACGTTGGAATGAGAATTGGATGCCAGTAAAGTACAAGTTGTAACAAATGATAACCTGTATATCTATACAGGAGTCTATACATGATTGATTTTGAAGTACTATCAATTTTCGAAAGGTAATTATCGAGTCAAAATGTAGAGATGCAAATTTTCAGTCATCAGACTATGATTCAGATTCAGCTGCAGTTATTATTATGTATAGATTTCATGTGGATGTGGATTTCAAGGTTTTGATCACCTCTACATCTCCTTCATATTGACTTCGGATGTTAAAAAGTTGTATGGAAAAGAACAAAAAATAGTCGAAAATACGAAAATAGTGACAGAGCTGTGCTGCTCACGCCCTTAATATTGATTATTTTAACCTCTATTTAGTAGCTCTGAAATTATTTTGGTCATTAATAACAAAAAAATGTATTCTTGAATACTTTGCGTAATCACAGTCTCAAATATCCATATACCATTCGAAAAGGGAATAAATTTCACCTGGCAATGAGCGTAACAATAATTGTGCTCACTTCAAGAACGTTTTGTATTTTCTATCAATTCTTTCACGTATATTACTTCATAATAACATCAATATGTGAAAAAAGGTGCCCAAGAACAAATTGCAACTGTATATATGTAGTGTATACGGTTGTTGGGGATTTGTAGTTCCTTTTAAGTATCAGTAAATTAAAGATTTTGGTTTTTGATTTACATAGTTACTCTATACTTAATAACTATGTTGAACGTCTACTTAAGTCACCGTATCTTATTACCTAAGGCAACTCTAAATCCTGAGTGGTTATTCTAGCTGGTATAAATATTTTTATTGTTATGCATCTCGAATGCATTATCGTACTCCATGCACATTTTGCTGGTTTATTTTGAGGACTTTACTACTTTCACATTTGATTTTTCTTTCTTTCAGAAAAACCAGGATTTCAACCACCATATGGGGGAATCGACAATGGAATGGTAAGTCTAGCAATTTTTTCGTGATTGCAAGTTTGTCAAAATAAAATTTTGGTGAATAACTACTATTGCAGCTATACGATTTTATCTACGTACACAAACAATACATAGTTGAAAAATCCTATTGCATACAATTTGCATTTTGCAAAAATCTTCCTTGAAGATAAGGATCATTGACAACATGAGCGAATACAGCTACTTTCCACTTTGTGATTTCCAGTCTCAGTAGCAGGGACTCAATTTTAATCGAATATATTGTCATATTCACTGATGTTTTTAACTAGATTCATATTATTAATCTGACCTCCACACGTTGTAAACAAAATGTTAACTGTAGAGCATAGAGATCTGTGCTATTTTTCAATGAAACGTAAAATTTTAATTTTTTTTACGAATTCACAATTAATAGCTTTGACTAGATATCAACTTTGAAATTTGAAATGACACTCGAGGTTATGTAATACATTGGGTTAAATCTATTTCGATATTTCCTCGGAATTCGTGAAAAAAAATAAATCTTCATTTTCAAGGAAAAAACTCATGAGAAGCAGCTAGAGCTCTGCCACTAGGATTGTATTCATTTCAAATTTTTTTTTCACCTACAAATTCTGAACGCATGAAATTCTACATAAATACGCGCGGCGGCTAATATATAAAATTCTCGTGTCGCGGTGTTTGAAGTTAAACTCCTCCAAATAGCTCGACCGATTCTCATGAACTTTTGTGAGCATATTAGGTAGGTCTGAGAATCGGCTATCATCTATTTTTCATCCCCCTAAATGTTAAATTAATTTTTCTATTTTTCAAACAAAATTTTCTGTTCTATTTTTTTTATGATACACCAATCAAAAGTACATACAACCCTAAATTTTCACCCCTCTACGATCAACCCCTATTTTTTATTTGTTGAATTTCTCCAAAATGGCTAGACCGATTCTCATGAAATTTTGTGTGCATATCGGGTAGGTCTGAAAATCGGCCAACATCTATTTTTCATCCCCCTAAATGTTGAGGGTGGGCCACCCCTTAATTAAATTTTTTAATTTTTCAGACAAAATTTTTTATTCTGAGAATTAGGACTCAACAGATGTGATCGACCCCGGGTCGTTTATATATCTCCTGTACGCTTTTCGCGAGCTAACTACAATGATCCAGAAGTGATGATTTATCATTGACGTTAAAAATGATGGAAGGGTGCTGGGTTTTTTCTCGGTGCACAACAAAACTATCAATATTTGGGTAAATTCAGTCAAAATGTTGGCATCTACAACTATTGTCCATTCTTTTCCCGCTATCCTTTTTACATTATCGATCCATCTCTTTCACGGTTTTCCTAATCTCTACCTGAGTACATTTCTCTATGCTTTCTCTTGCAAAATGCCCGACCCAATGTCATTTTAGCTCTGATGCACACCTCATGATATATTTCACTTTCGTTATACTTCAGATGACTTTATTTCAAACCATGTCTCTCAGAGTGTTTCCCAGGATTACCCGTTCCATCGCTCCTCGAGTTACCTTATAAGTTGTTCTGTAGTATTTATCCAAGCCATCGTATGTATGCCGTATGTGGTCACTGGCGATATACAACAGTCATATACCTTATCTTGTAGACACACTGGTATGTTCAATTTCGTTATACTTAAGATGACGTTATTTCGAACCATGTCTCAGAGTGATTCCCAGCATGGCCCTTTCCATCGCTTTTTGAGTTGACCTAAATTGTTCTGTGTTCTATATCCAGCCTATCGTATCTATGCCGTATGTGGTCACTAGCAATATGAAGCTTTCATATACCTTACAGTTTAGGCTCACTGGTATGTTTTCAGTATGAAACTGAGCTTTTCGAAGGCTGCACATTATAGTGAAATCCTTGACATTACTTCCGCTATTTGACTTTCTTTGCCAATTTTGGTGGTATGTCGAAGATATATTGGTTAATGGTGCTCATTATTTTGTTTTTTGTAAGTTCATTGTGTGTTCTATTCGCTTCGAATGTTCGTTCAAATCTTACATCATGTTTTCAATTTCTACTATATCCTCTGTGAATTTCAGATGATTCAAGCACATATCATTTATATTTAAGCCCATATTCTCCCAATGCATTCTCCAGGGCCAAGGTGAGTAGTGCTGGTGAAATGGTGTAACCCTGTCTGACGCCTCTACCGATTCTCTGTTCTTGTATCCTTGTTTATTTTGATGTGAAAGGTTGCTTGATCATAGATGTTTTTATGATGGCGGTATATCGTGAACGTATTCTAGCATCTGCCAGTGCCGCTTGGAAGGACTTGTCCTCGACACTATCTAAAGTCTTGTGATAGGTTATGAATGCTAAGTGTAAAGTGTTAACATGTTGCGTACTTTTCTCTCTATCGGTGTCATGAGACTTCGTAAGCGGTCGACAGTACCAAAACCTTCTCTGAGTCCCTCTTGCTCCACCCGGTGTAAGGAATCTAGCTTTTTTGTTAGAAAATTAATTATCTACATCGTATCCGAAGTTCAGCCTCCTAGAGTTTTTAGCGTGTGCATCCCCCACCCCCTCCAAATCGAGTTAGATGATTGAACATTTGGGTTAAAATGTTTTTCTGACCTTCGCAATTTTTATGGAGAAATTGCATGCGCTTTTGCACAGGTATCCAATATTTATTCATCTCATCAGCATCTCCAAATTGACTTGGTATGTGAAGAATGGGGGAGGATAAATATACATCAAATAAGATGTTATTTCCTTAAATATGAGTAAGCAACTTAGAATAGTAGTACATTCTGTGGAAGCATGTGTTTGATTTTAATGGAATGATTCGATACAAAGTATACTTTTTGTAGTATCATTATAGTTATTTGTAAATGAAATAGTTGCTATATATTATTTATTAGCTCTATATTTCCTGCTCGTACTTGATATTAAAAATTCTTTGGATTTCGTATTTTGGACAATACAATCATTATTAGTCTAAGCAATAGACAGACTTCTTCAATCCTGAGATTCTCATCGAAACTTTCATTTCAGATTTTATCATAAGCCATACTTTTTATTTTTAGTCGAAATTTTCCCGAAAATAATATACTATTATACTGTATCGAAAGTGAAGTGCGGGATTTAATAGGTTCTACACTTCGTGGACCACCATTAGGTACACCTCATGGGACAATATTTTTGAGGATATATATATATATATATATACATATTTTTTTTTTCTTCATGGTTCATTTAGGCATATCCAGCGGCATTTATCGGACAAAATGAGCTGAACTTTGATATCTGGAGTTGTTTAGAAGCGGAACAAAACTATCAAACTTGGCGTAAATTCAGTCGAAATTTTTTCAAACCGTGGCAAAAGATTTAGAAGGTAATGAATCCTCTGCTAATTGAGTTAGAGATTTGAAAATTTGTACGTGGAATAAGTTGATGTTGGTGGCAGAATCTTTTATATCAAACCGTTGTCATTTTTATATAGAGATGCCTTGCTTCTGGGGGTTTTGTAGTTTTATGAACCTCCACAGCTTCTGCAGATTGAGTTAGATGGTTGAATTTTTTTACGTGTATTAAGTTATGTAAGTATACTTTGATAGGTTCAACTCGACTGCCGCCATTTTAATTCAAAGGGTTTTCCAAATTAACTTAGGGCATTAGGAATTTGAATGTAAGTACCCTTTTATTTTTTCAAAATTTTGAAAGCCTATCAGTACAAATGAATACTTGGTATTCAATAAAAAAAATACGTGTTTTGGTGTATATTTTATCAACTTCGAATTAACATTTAGGGTGCAAAATTAGTGAACATACAAAACCTATATCTTTCTCCCTCTGTATGGTGATATTTCACGGAAATGATTTCTATAAATAGCCTGAATTCTGAGAGGGTACCTTAAACCTGAAATTGCTGGGGTGCACCCTAATCATTTACGTTTATATAATTTATTTTCCTTGTTGAGTCGAGGCGATCAAGGCCACACTACTTACGTTGGGTGTGCACGGATCTCGATGTTGCCAAGTTACAGAGGTAACTGAAGTCTTTATGTAAGAGTACCTGCCCTGTCTTGAAATCTGAAGTTATTGGGATTATTCCCATCATATTCCGTGCTATTGAACTTTTGGTGGTTTTGTGAGCCAATTATAATACACTATCAATGCATGAAGTTCGGACCAGGGTTAGAAGTCTTTAAAAATGATAAAAAGTGAAAGAAAATAATAGTAGAATGAAACCCATTGGAAAAGAGGGAGAATATAATAAAAATTAAAGAAAAAATAAATTACGGGCGATCTGAGGTCGGGAAGGGGAAGGGGGTGAGTTTGTAAGGGTAAAAAACGGTTTATCTCGATTTCCGGCAAAACTACAAGTCCTATGGAAAAAAGTCAAAGTAAAAATTGTAGGTAATAAAAGGATCTACAACTTTTTTATTTACCCTTTTTTCACATAACCCCAAAATTTATGTGAAAAGTTCAAAGAACCAAGTTTTTGGTTTTTTATTTTTATCTTTTTCAAATTTTTTTTTACGAAATTTGGTGAAAACTTACCTTTTTATGTCCCAAATATAATCTAATTTATTTGATTTGAAATATTTTTTTTCACTTTATTTTGACTTAATATCGAAAAAGCACTCTAATTTTCAATCGGAAATTCTCGCGTCAAAATATCAGCTTTTTTCAAAAAGTTGGTGTGCTTTATGTTCGTTGAAATCTCTACTTTCCGATGGTGTGAAAAAAGAATACATTACTATAGTGAATGTTAACAAAAAAATAAGTTAATAAAGTTAATATTTAATAATACATCTACAATATTTTGAGAAAGTTGTAGAATCTTGTTTAAATTATATGCGTAGATGCCTATTTATTGCTATTTTAGGATAACTTACATTCCTGAGTGACCTACGGAAAATTTTAGCCCATCAAAAGGTATTTCATAGAGAATTGGTGAAGAGGCTAGGAGGGTCTGGGCCTTACTCAAGGCCTTACTACATACCTGTTATTTCGTAGCTGCTGTGAAATTTACTATAGTAATGTATTTTTCTTACACCATCGGAAAGTAGAGATTTCAACGAACAGAAAGCACACCAACTTTTTGAAAAAAGCTGATATTTTGACGGGAGAATTTCCGATTAAAAATTAGGGTGCTTTTTCGATATTGAGTCAAAATAAAGCGAAAAAATGAATATTTTTAATCAAATAAATTACAGTATATTTGGGACATGAAAAAGTAAGTTTTCACCAAATTTCGTGAAAAAAAAAAATTTGTTTGTAAAAGATGAAAATAAAAACCAAAAACTTGGTTCTTTGAATTTTTCACATAAATTTTGAGGTTATGTGAAAAAAGTGTAAATACAAAAGTTGTAGATCTTTTTATTACCTACAATTTTGCCTTTCGACTTTTTTTCATAGGACTTGTAGTTTTGCCGTAAATCGAGATAAACCGTTTTTACCCTTAAAACTCACCCCTTCCCCTTCCCGACCTCAGATCGCCCGTAATTTATTTTTTGTTTAATTTTCAATATATTCTCCTTCTTTTCCAATGGGTTTCATCCTACTATTATTTTTTTTGGTTTCAAAAATGATCGACCCTGGTCTGCGTATCTCTCTTCGTAATGAACAAAATGTATTGAATTTTCATTGACTTTAATCATTCAATGTATGGTGCAGTATTTGATACCCTTTGTATCTGATGATGATACATGTACTTAAATGTCATACTAAATTTATTCTTGAATTTAATTAAATTTCAATATATAGTTTGTATTCATTACGATATATTTTAGTCATTATTTCCCCGAAAATAATAGACTGTTTCAGCGTATCGAAAGTCAACAGTCAGGTGCGGGAGTAGTCTTCTTATCCGTTTTAGACCTTCTAGATAACGACTTTCGAATTTTTTTTGATGTCTAATATATATATATATACGTATTTTTTTCTCCCCCGGTACATACTGACATCTCCAGCGGCTCCCACCGTACCGATTTCTAGGGTTGTTTTCGAGACAGAAGAACTAAACTATCAAAATTTGGGTAAATTTTTCCAACCGCTGCCATTTTCAAGTGATATTTCTTGTTTTTTCGTGTATAATAATCATGACTTTTTTTCGGTTTATAATCAAAAAAATGAGGGGAAAATACGACCTTGGTTAAGGATGTCTCCTCGCACATGTTTTTTCAACTTAAGTTGTGTTAGGCTACGTGAAACAGAAGTTAAATATTTATCATATATATATATATATATATATATATATATATATATATATATATATATATATATATATATTTTATTTATTTATTTAATGTAGCAGTGGAATTACAACAATATAATAAACTAAATACTAACAATTTTCCTTCTAATTACTGCCTATGCGTGCACAATTGCATCTAGGATGCGGTGCGTGCACCGTTTATCTAACTAAGATATCAATTGGGGTTTTAGGTTAATAATAAATAACTAAAAATTGTCATTCAGACTAAAATTCCAAGAACTTAACTACTTAATAATTTACATTTTATACAATATTATTGCTTATTATGACACTATGTAATATCTTAAGCATAATAGTTATTATAACCCCCAACAATGTTTACTCTAAAATTACTTGTTTGTAACCTTTTTTAAATTTTATTCTTGCATTTAAAATAAGGCTTAGATCTGATTTCAATATCTATTTTATTGACACAATTACAATTCTGATCTATTTTACAATGAAGATCATGCAGTTAAATTTCTTGGAAGTCAGGTAATGAACGAGGTGAGAGCGAGAAAGTAATGAATTTTGTCTTTTCAACATTAAGGGAGAGCAGGCTTTTATCCAACCAAGATTTAATTTTCTGTAAGACAAATTCGGCTTTCTGGTTTTTTATTTTCCAGTTTTCCCCACACCTTCCTCCCCCAACATCAAGCTATCTATATAAATGTTAAATAGTAATGTCGATAGAAGTGTGCCCTGTGGCACACCAAATTCAACTTTCCTTCTTTGACTTTTTCCCCTGCTATTTTTGTTATTTGTTTTCTGCATAAATATGATTTAATTAATAAGTTAGGGATCCCTCTTACCCCAACGTCATCCAATCGATCAAGGAGAATTTGGTGTGCCACAGTATCGAATGCTTTCTGCATATGCAGAAAAATGCCAATTACCTTCTTGCCTGTATCTAAGTTTTTCAAAATAGTTTCTGTTACCCTGCACAGTACATTCTCTGTACTGGTGCTCTCTCGGAAAGCAAATTGATTTTTACTTAACAGAGAGTTTTTCTAAAAATATCATTAATTGACTTATATAACATTTCTCTATGTTTTTGCTAACTGTGCTGGTCAGAGCAATAGGCCTAAAATTACCTGTCAATTGTTTATTGCCTTTCTTATATACAGGAATAATTACTGCAGTTCTCTGCACCTCAGGAAAAATCCCAGTACTGAAAACTACATTCATTATATGCAACAAAGGTTAAATGAGATAGGGTTTAAATGTTTTTATAATATATGAGCTTATGTCATCTTCTCCCCCCCCCTCACCCTATTCCTTAGGCTTATTATTCCTTTATTTAAGTCTGTTTCTGTGACTGGATTGAGAAAAAATGACACACTAGCCCTCTTTACCCTACCAATTTTGTTTACCACCGAAATGTTTTTAATTTTATCAGCAAGTTCTTTTCCTATACTAGAAAAATAATTATTGAATTCTTAAGCAATCAATTTTTTTTCCACTAATTTCTATTTTGTCAGCATCCAAAATACAATTTATATCCATACAGGATTTCCGGTCGTTTGTAGCCTCCTTTATAATATTCCATAATTTTTTTGAATCTTTTATATTTTTTTTTGGCAAGATTTGTTATAAGAATATTTTGATACTTTTATAATTATAGTGGGCATTTTTCTTTATTCTCTATATCTATTTAAAAGCACTATATTATTGTTATACATTGTACACTATTTTTTATAATTGATCCCTATTTCTGATAGATACTAACAAACCACCCGAAATCCATGGTTTCAAACGCCTTTTCTTACAATATGAACTTGATATCAAGTTAGCACTATCATCGATTTATGGAAAAATAATTTCGCGACAAAATTTTTCTTAGCACGACAAAAAAGCGACAAATTATGCTCCAGATGCGACATTTGTGCGATCATGGGAAGGCCGTTTTCAAGAGGTGGTAGTGCCAACTTAATATCGAGTTAGCACTACCATTATGTTTATCAAAAAAGTTTCGCGACATATTTAATTTTTGTACGACGAAATCACGACAAATTATGCGCGAAACGAGACTTTCATCAGAATATTAGAAGATGGTTGGTAGTGCTAACTTGATACCAAATTAGCATTATCATCGATTTAAGGAAAAATAAATTTGCGACAAATTATGCACCATATGCGACATTTGTCCGATCATTGGAAGACCGTTTTCCAGAGGTGATAGTGCTAACTTAATATCAAGTTAGCACTACCATTGGTTTCAAAAAAAAATAATTTCGCGACAAATTTTTTTTTGCACGACAAAAAAGCGACAAATTTTTCACATTATGCCACCTTTCATCTCGCATGTGGTAGTGCTAACTTTATATAAGTGATTTATCATTCAATCACATAATTATATTCACACAATTGGTCGAAAGATATACATACCCATTTATGATGTGTGGCTTCTTCAAATTTCATTTAGGTAATTACTCGCCTCTCTTTCTATTTTACTTAGTGAAATAACAATAAGTACCTATCAAAGTAGCAAGGTTCAATATTTAAAAGACGGAAAGTTTTAGTAGCTTAATTCTCATAGATTTTTCTGACATTGATCTCGATTATCGTTATGAAATAACAGGATATAAAATTACAGTTGCGAATCTGAGACGGTAAATAATAAATGATCAATATTATTGATGTTGCCTCGTCCAGAATGAGAAATTATTTTAAATTGTAGCGAACAACAATAGAAATTTTTTTCAATAACCTCATTCCTTCAATGATTAAATTTAAATTTAATTTTTAAGCGATTTCACCGTATTCCACAGAGATAACTGAATACTTTCATTATTATATTTGTTTAGGAAAACCTACCATCTATTTATCATAATTAGAACAGTTAGGTTATTTCAATTTTTTTCTTCAATTCTCGTCAATTTCATTATTTTAAATTTATAAATGTACTTCAGAGCCTTAAATAATATGGTACCTAGAAATCAAGCAGAATCTCGAATCTTTTTCACATGTTATCGTGTGGGATGTGTAGATTCCTCGAATTAATGAAATACGATTTAAATGACGTGACCTAATATGTTCGCAAAGAATTTGCTCGCGGAAGTGAAATGTGAATATTATCTTTGTAGTCGATGTTTCGTGTATTTAGCTTATATTGCAACGCATTTTCGACCTTGAAGGAGATATTCAAATGCGATGAGTAATAATTTATGTAATTGAGTGTCATGAGTTATCTGAAATCTTACCATAAAAGGAAGACTCCGAATCTTCAGGTCTCAAGCATCTTTGAATATGGATCCTAGGCATTCGGTTTTCAGAACGGACCTCGTTTGCCAAAGTTTGGTTTCTTTTCTTGGAGATCTCCCGAAGTGGAATTAACATCCGATTCATGTACTACAAGTTTTGAATTCGAATGCTGACAAAGGGGGTTTTTCTGTGAAATTTCGATAATGTTTGAGGATTATTCGCAGGGCCTGATTAAGGAGGTTACAACCGCGGCGGTATCTTTGCGGCCATCACAAGAAATGGCCTTAATATGAACATTTTGACGTAAAATTTCCTGATATCTTATTTTAAATCGAAAAAAAAATCAACTTCAAAATTCAATCTTGAAAAAGTAACAATCGAGAACTTCATTTTATTTTAACAACTTCTTTACTTGATGACCTTTCTAATGGTATCCTGCACGTTGACAAAAAATATTTCTGCTTCAAATTACGAATATTCCGTCGGAAATCGTTCGGAATTGGCAAGAAAAACACTTTTATTCTCAAGAGCACTTATTTGAACAAAAGTTGAACTATTAACAATAATTTAATACCTAACTGTTATCTTGTTACAAATTTTCTTCGAACTGTAAAATATTTTTTTTTATCAATGTGTAGCATACCATTAGAGAGCATATTAAGTAGAGAAGTTCCTAAAACAAGATGAAGCTCTCAATTGCTAATACTTTTGTGAACATTTTGAATAATTTGAGGGAAAAAAACATATATCTTCAACCGTGACTCTTAGGACTAATGGTCCAAGGTTGGGAAGGTAGCAAATTACTCCAACAATATTGCCAACACCCTTTATATATATATATATATATATATATATATATATATATATATATATATATATATATATGCATCCTGGAGATCCAAGATAGGTTGCACGAGAGATTCTCGCGACACTAGTGTTCTACTGTTCCAGATCTTCGGATCCTCCCAATCACTAATTTCATTAAAAAATATGCTCTCTACAATTTGCTTCCAATTCATTGAAAAAATAATATCAAGGCTATGGGTTATCTATTCGATAATCAGAAGTTGATAGAATTATCAACTATGATATAGTATTCAATAATGCGTATTGGACTACAGTTCAATTTGAAGATATAGTTTTCTAATTATTGTAATTAGTGAAATAGACAGATACCTTTACTATTGCACATGTATAGAAAATCATCATAAAATAGAATTAATGATTTCTATCGAAACTCCAGAAAATTAAACAAATAATAAAATCTGTATTATTTTTCCTTGCATGTCAAACTCGATGTCAAACTTACTAATAACATAACACATAGTAGTATTGAAAATCTTCATTCATTCATTTGTCATATATACTATAAAGTCAAATTGAAGTTCAAGTAAAATAAAATTTTGAAATGCTCAATTCAAAGCATCTCCTGTGATAATTGTAGAAAAATATATATGGTGCAATTCCCTCAAAGTTTGGAAAAGTAAATGAATCAAGATAATAAGACATATATTAAAATATTCAATGAAAGGATTGTAATTATAATATTATTTCAAACGCTTATTATTTAATAAGTCAGAAATGAAAAAATATTATTAAATTAACGTTTTTATATGAAGTTTGATTAAATTAGTAGAAGTAATATTTCACTTGTAAGTTGATGAAGCATCTGGCTTCTAGAAATTAACAGTTGCATCAAGCTAGACGTGACGGCTTTTGGATGAAACTTCATCATCTAAATCCAGAAATGATCCTTCAAATGAAGAAAATACTATTTGATCAATTTGTATTACTAATCATGACTTAGGGATGCAAAAACTGGCGACTGAAGAGTGTAATCATAGAAAAGCTTGAGGTCGGTCGTCCGGTGTATTATGGAAATAACTAGAAGGGATCGCACGAGAATAGAATGGACATTACAAAAAACGTAATTAATAGACGTAATCCACAGAATTAGGTTCCTCAAATGGCAGCGAGCAGGGCGCTGGGCAAGAAAGATGGACTAGCCAAGTCACACATTGGTGCCCAAGAAATATATGTAATGAGAGGACGTCCAGAACACTTAGCATGAAAGTTGGATTAACAAAGTCACATATCGGTGGCTCAAGAAATATATATATATAATCAGAGGACGTCCAGAACACTTAGAAATAAATTTGGATTACCAAAGTCAAACATTGGTGCCCAATAAATATATTTTATCGATGGACGTCCAGAACACCTAGAAATAAATTTGGACAACCAAAATCAAACATTGGTACCCAAGAAATATACTTTATGGAAGGACGTCCAGAACACTTAGCAAGAAAGATGGACTACCAAAGTCACACCTAGGTGACCAAGAAATATATGTAATGAGAGGGAATCCAAACCTGAGATGGAACTTTCCTATCAGGGAATATGCAGGCATTAATTGGTCTCGATTATGCCAACAACGACTGCAATATGAATTAAAGCAATGGTGTAAAAAGCTGCAGATGATGGATTTTGTGCGTGTCTATTACATGTAGTGATTGTTTTGGTGGTCAACCTCAGATAAACGAAATATATATATTTGAAGTATATTCATTAGAAACAGTTAATCGGGCGTGGAATAGTTTTCCTTTCTGATGAAGGATCTTAACTCTAGATATATCGATTTATTAGTGACGTAGATTTATGGTCAGTTACGCCGAAAAACTAATTCGAGAAGTGTATTCACAGTTAACTCCAATAAATCTTTATCTGCTGTGGTATAGCCAGATAGAATAGTGCAATTCAGGTCTTATCGTCAAAGGAGCTGACAATATTAGTATATGTGCAAGGAAATTGCATTTTTGACATTTCCAAAGGCTGGATTATCTCAATGGAGCCTAACTATTTACACTTGCCTAATTGTGGCTCAATTCTTAGAGAAAATCGATTGAAATTGGAAGGAGATGACCTCCGATGAGTTAAATTTTGACAATTTTTTTTACAATCACGCTGACGATAAATCACATAAAATTATTAGATAATATAATGCAAATGCTAATGGATACCAATAGAAAATAAAATATCGAATGAATATAAATAATGTTTTTAGCTTGTATCGCTTCACCCCCATTATTCAATTTTTTGTTTTTAATAATTTTTATTTTCTTAGGCGTATGCGTTGAGCCCGGCGGGTCCGGGTTATGGCGCTACGGGCGGCCCAGGAGCGAGCCCAACACAAACGGCGGGCGAGCCCTTTGCCGCAGATAGTCCGTATTTCCCGTTTAGCGCACGGCCCGCGCCAAGGCTGTCGCCCGCAAAAGGGGCCAAAAGCCATTCCGTGCAAATAAGGCAGGCCAAAGAAGAACCCCAACAAACGTTAGACCAGCAGTGGGGGGTGGTAAGTTTATCTTTTGTAAAATAGACATTTACCTTTCGACATAGATACATTAAGTATCCTTGTTCCTTTAAAAAAACAACAATATCGTTAAACCTAATAGGCCCTCGCATACGTAATGAGCCTTCAAATGTGGAACTTGCAAACTTCGGTCAGATATTACATTAACTTATTTTAATTAAGAAAACACAGCTAACTATTTCGAGTTCCATGCACCAGATGCAGTTTGATCTTAGGACGTACCTCTGGTATTCTCGGCAGTCAAAGTTCACATACCCATTTCGTCACTATGATGAATTTCATCAAATAGCTTCGAACGTGCTATAAGGAATATTCGATGAACTGTCTCTAGTTTTTGGGTTCGGGTTTGCAAAAGTGTTGGCAATAAATACATCGCAATTGGAAAAAGACGCTTGTGCAGAAGAGCTCCGTCACTAGGTGTGCATTTTTCTCATTCTGGTTCATTTTTACATACAAATTTTCAACACTATTTGGCGGGCTTGTGGAGGTGAGCAAAACCTTACAATCCACGAATAAACATGAAAACTCTATATTAAAGTGGCAGTGGTTGATGGAAATAGTTGAAAGCTTCAAAAGATACTTGCATAACATCGACTCAATCCACACACCAACTTTCAACCCTGCGGAACTACGGAGATGCATTAAAACTCAAAAACTACGAAAAAATATGCATAAAAAGCAGCTGTTAGAGAAAAATAAATACTGCCAAAAGACACTTTCCTAACATCAACTTATTCGACTTACAAATTTTCAACCCTCTAACTCAATTTGGATGTGCTTTGTGGATGCAAAAATCTTCCTTCAAACCCGTTTTTTTTTAAACGTTTTCCTTTAACATCCTTCAAATTCCTAGAAGGCTGAATCTTCGATATATTGCTTCTCATCAATTTCTTCATCGTTCATATATATATATATATATATATATATATATATATATATATATATATATATATATATATATATATATATATATATATATATATATATATATATATATATATATAATTCTTCTGTCCGTGTGTATGCGACTGAACTCCGCAACGGCTGGACCGATTTTGATGAAATTTTCGGTGTGTTTTCCAGTGGATTCGAGAATGGTTTAGATTCACAATTCATTACAGTAAAGAATGTTTATTTAATTTATTTTTCGATTTTTTATTTATAAATTATTGTTGATCTTGGAATGTTTTACATTGGACCCGGCAGACAGCGTTGCGATCGCAGTGTCGAATATTCGATTGGATGGCGTTACCGCCGCTCGAGATCTTTCGGCTTGGCGAGCTCTAATCGCGTCGTAGTAACGGGCCGATAACGCACGATCGCGAGGTCTTAGACGGCAGCAAGGTTCGATGACTGAGCGCACCATAGGCGTGCCGTTCGACAGGGGCACCAATGGGCGTAGCACGCATTGGGGTTCGCGGATTTATATTTTCACTAATCTATTGAAAAGATGATGGACTCGCACTCACTATAGATAGATAGTAATCATTCATATGGCAGAACAACGTTTGCCGGGTCAGCTAGTATATATTCATATAAATGTATTTAAAAACCTCTCCCTCACCTCAATGTCGACTTTCGACATAGTGCAGGGGTCTATTATTTTCTGAAATAAACTGAAAATGGAAAGTCAAAGTTCCCTATTAAATGTTAAAATTGGAACTATTATGTAAATGTTTTGCCTAAGTGGACTTCTGTACGTACATGCACGATTCGTTAGCTGAAACGCACTTTCCAATTTTGTCAAATTTTGATCGTTTTTTAAAGAACGATGGTAAATTGAAAATATATGGGACATATTGTTCGAAATAAAAAAGTAGTGGATAGTTTGTTTGATAACGGGATGTTTAATAGCATTATAACTATCCAATCATGATGGATTGTGAATGCAGATTTTGCGTTGCGGAATAAGTATAACCAGCTCCCTTGGAAAGTTGTTTGATTTTCCTTGTTCATTTTATGTAATGCATTATAACTATTTCACTTGGATAATTCTCTGAAACTCATCATTTAAAACTTGAATATGCTACAATTTTTCGTTTCTTGCATTATTTATTGCGTATACAAACTTAACAAAACAACTCAAATCACATCATCCCCTCAACCAACATTCTAAAACAAAAATAACATAACAAACACATTCAATATCTTGAAAAATTCAACAAGTATTTAATTTACTACCATAATGACAATTTTTTCTGTGGAAGTTGTAAAATGCTGAACAAAGGTTCACAATACATGTAAATATATATATATATATATATATATATATATATATATATATATATATATATATATATATATATATATATATATATATATATATATATATATATATATATATATATATATATATATATATATATATATATATATATATATATATATATATATATATATATATATATATATATATATATATATATATATATATATATATATATATATATATATATATATATATATATATATATATATATATATATATATATATATATATATATATATTAGGCCAAGCTACAGAGATTTTTTCATGTAAAAAGTGTTAGAAGAAAAGCAGCTCCGCCATTGTTTGTAAAATATTTCCACATGGTATAGTGATATGTTTTTCACTCGACTTTATTATTCATATCTTTGTTATTAACAATTTTATGCAAAAAATGAGAGGTCGGATGACTCGAGCAGACCCTTAGTCTATGTTTAAATCGAAAAAAACCGGCCATAATGCAGTTTTTTCAAAAATTCATAACTCGTTTATTTTTGGAGTTGAATCGTAGATCCTCCGGTTAGTATTATTTCTCAATATAAACTTTATTAGTGCGAAGAGCAGGAACTGTCCGATGCATAGTTCTTGATCTGTGGCCATTTGAATATTTTACTATGCAATTTTCCAGCAGACCTGAATGCGACAGGTATGGTCCGATTTCAATTTACAAAAAAGATTTTGAAAGTAGAATTCTCATAGTTCAAAACGTTCATCTTGGTTTTACATGAAAACGCTGAGAACTATGTTAAAAATAAAGCTGAACATGACGAAAAACGGCCGAGAAATAAGCGTCATGTTCAAAATGCCGACGCTTTCTAATGTCATGATTATCCTTGCCTGCTGCTCTACCTCCTCTCTTCAACTACTCTCACGCGTTGGGCCCTTCTTCGTCATGTTCAGCTTTATTTTTAACATATTTCTCAGCGTTTTCGTGTAAAACCAAGATGAACGTTTTGAACTATGAGAATTCTACTTACAAAATCTTTTTTATAAATTGAAATCGGACCATACCTGTCGCATTCAGGTCTGCTGGAAAATTGCATAGTAAAATATTCAAATGGCCACAGATCGAAAACTATGCATCGGACAGTTCCTGCTCTCCGCACAAATAAAGTTTATATTGATAAATAATACTAACCAGAGAATCTACGCTTCAACTAAAAAAATAACCGAGTTATGAATTTTTGAAAAAACTGCATTTTGGCCGGTTTTTTCGATTTTCCCATAGACTAAGGGTATGATCGAGTCATCCGGCCTCTCATTTTTTTCGTCTTTTAATTTTCTGCAATAAGTCTATCGACGCCATCACGATTACTCTGATAGTTTCAATTTTATAAGCAAAAAACTAAAAAAAACGATTTTTTGCATAGAATTGTTAATAACAAAGATATGAATAATAAAGTCGAGTGAAAAACATATCGCTATATTATGTGGAACTATTTTACAAACAATGACGGAGCTGGTTTTCTTCTAACACTTTTTGCACAAAATGCTCATTCTAAATCTCTGTAGCTTGGCCTAATATATATATATATATATATATATATATATATATATATATATATATATATATATATATATATATATATATATATATATATATATATATATATATATATATATATATTTACATATGACTAACGATTGAAATTACCTATATCTTTGTAGTTACGGATGCAACAAAATTGCATGCATAGTTAATATATAGGTAAAATATACCAGTAAATATATCTCTTTTTTTTTTTCATCAGCTTTCGTCGAATAGCTGAGAATAAATATTTGTACGGGAAGAAATCACGTCACGTGAGAATTGTTCAAACGTTCCATGTAAATAATTTTCCAGCGATGTATAAATTTTAGTTATTGTCACTGAGAGTTCGATTTATCGTATACGATTTCAAAGCAGTTATGAAGGGATTGAATCACGAGTACTTGACATCGTTAAATTGGAATGGGAGTTGCGTCATTTTTCCAGTTTCCGTTTCTGCAAAGCATCGAAAGAAAAGTATTCTTTCCACCCCCGTATTAGTTAAACTAAACATACCGGTTGCTTAAGTGCAGTGCTATTCTTTTGTCATGGAATCTATTCTACGCACTCTTCTATGTATTGTTTGTTTCATACCGTTTGAAACTGACCATTTGACTTCGCTTGTTACTTTGGGTACAGTTGTCACGGTCCATTATAATAGTACCTTGAACAATACCAACCTGAGTTGCTCAATTCTCAAATTTTTATTCTTACTAATTCAATAGATGACTAATTAGATTCTGATTCACAAAATTCCATGTCCATTTCGCCTCCAGATAGGAGACGCTGGGTAGTCCACCTGTAGCGTTTATTGTTTCTATACTGAGGGTCTGTGTGTTCGAGTCCCATCTTGCTCTAGGGTGTTTTATATGTATATGTCTCATGAGATTAGGAGGTTCAAACATTTTTATTGATATTTTGGGTAATCACTTTAATTTAAGCCCATTGGCCACTCGAAACCGGTGCTAAACTGTAGGTCCCTTGTGACAAGTCATTTACCGGAGTGAAAAGGTGATAATTTCTGGAACATCTGTTTTATGAGTGATGAAAAATTCAGTGAAAAATTGATAGAGTAATTTGATCGAATTACAGTTGC
This sequence comes from Cynegetis impunctata, assembly GCA_030704885.1. Taxonomy (NCBI): domain Eukaryota; kingdom Metazoa; phylum Arthropoda; class Insecta; order Coleoptera; family Coccinellidae; genus Cynegetis; species Cynegetis impunctata. The sequence goes on from JARQZK010003638.1 coordinate 389,546, forward strand.
GTTTATATTAACTATAACATAGGGATCATAGTTAAACAATCATATTATTGATACAATTTTAGAATGACGATAAAGCTAACTCATGATGTCTGCCTTTAATAATTTTTTTAACGAAGTTTTTTCCTTTATTTTGTAGTAAAATATTCATATAATGATAATAGGTCAATAGAATTTTTTGTTATTATCACAATATTGTTTCATAGTAATAGTCGTTACTCATTTAAGTCCTTAAAAGAACCCATTGAATTTTATCCTTAATTAGTAAGCATGTTTTATTGTTTTCTGATCGTACGTTTCTAATATTGCTAATCGAGTTAGGTACGCGATATAAAAATATGTAAATGTTTCATACATCAGGGGATTTGTACGCCATAAACTATGTAATGCAAACCGATTTGGCATTCTTATTTCACAATCTTCTTAATCTTGAGATTTATAGATATTTATTTTATATATATATATATATATATATATATATATATATATATATATATATATATATATATATATATATATATATATATATATATATATATATATATATATATATATATATATATATATATATATATATATATATATATATATATATATATATATATATGTATATATATAGATATATATATATATATATATATATATATATATATATATATATATATATATATATATATATATATATATAATTCTGGTATTGGGTTCTCAGCAGTTGATGGGATACTATTCAATTTTCATCGACTATGAGGACCTACTCTTTCTGGCGGAGCCAACTGGATACAGTACCAGCTTTTCGTCGAAGTTCTTTGGGAAGTAATGAACAACTACTGGAAAGGATTCTAACCTCGTAATAAAATGGCACAAAGTAACGTTGTCTATGACCACCTTAGTTATAAGAACATATTTTGATATTAAAATTTTATCCGGCCAATTACATTATTATGTCACTCATTCATTTATAAATAAGGCAAATAATTAGAAAGTGGGTACCAGATCGCCTAACTAATCGGGCGAGGTCTCTGTTCTGTCCCACTCTCACTGTCTCTCTTTTCGTTCCGGATTCGGTATTCTTAGATTTTGACTCTCCAGTTGACTACTTGTTGCGAACTATTAACAACTGGTCGATGCTCTTTATTTATTACTGAATCAAATTTTGCAGTAATATATTCTAGTAATACTTCATTCCCCTATTGAAAGTATTATAACTGTTCTAAGATATTTATAATTTTAATTATTTTCGTTGAAATATTTTATTTATATATTTTCAATTAAAATATATTCATTATAAACAATTTGAATTAACAGTTGTTGAAAATTTATCTCCATTATTCTAGAAAATTGTTCAACTTTGTACATGTTTAGAAATATATGTAACACCTCATGCGTTTAGGTACTTTATATAGGTACAAAAAGTAAATGGTAAAGATAAAATTACAAAGCAGAATATTAAATAGCTATAATTATAATTCCATATATTATTGAATGTCGTAAATTCAGCTGTACAGGGTACCGAAACGCGTCATACTTATTACATTTAGATTTATAAAATTTTTATACCTTCTAATTTTTATTTGTTACGATGTATATATATATATATATATATATATATATATATATATATATATATATATATATATATATTTATATACACGGTGTTCTACAAGCTCGAGGAAAAACTTTGACAGAAGGTAAGTTGCTTGATTTTGAACATATTTCTTTCAATAAACATGGATCCGATTAATTTGTGTTTAGTTACAAGCATTCAACCTTTATTAACAATTAATTATAAAAATTGAAATTAAATGATAATCACAAAACTAAAGACTATAAAAATTGTTCGAAATGTCCACCCTCAGCTTGAATGCAAGCCTCACATCGACGAACTAAAGATTCGGTCACTCGAAGAATGAGATTTGGATAATTTCTTATTTGGTTAGCTGCATCTTGAATTTTTTCAAGTATCTGCTGATGGGTAGCGATTTCAACATGGTAGACCAGCTGCTTCATGTGTCCCCATAAATAAAAATCCAGCGGATTTAGATCGGGTGAACGAGGTGGCCATAATATTGGACCTCCTTGACCTATCAATTTATTCGGGAAATGTTCATTTAGCCAAGCAACTACTTGTCTTTCCCTATGTGGCGGTGCACCGTCGTGCTGATACCACATATTTTGAATAATTTGAAGTTGTTCGTCATCAATTAACTCTAAAAGGTCGTGTCCTAAGAAATGTCTATAAAGATCTGCATTCAAACGATCATTTAGAACATGCACAGGTAATAAATTATCGTTGAAAATGCCACCCCAAACATTAACACTTAATCGGTGCTGAAATCGTCCTGGTCTAATTGCATGTGGATTTTGCAACGCCAATACATGTTCATTATGATTATTATTTATGCCATCCCTAGTAAAGCACGCTTCATCAGACCACAAGACGAGCGAAATGAATCTATCATTTTGTGCTTGTTGCTGAAGTAACCTGCGACAAAATCTTAATCGCTGTGGGGAATCTCCAGCATGCAACGCCTGTACATTTTGGCGATGAAACGGATGTAACATTCCTCTGTTCAATACACACCATACAAAATTTGGTGAAACATGAAGGTTACTAGATATACGCCGAACACTGATTGAAGGGTTATCAAGGACAGCATCTATCACATTTTCTTCATCTTGTACATTTACTTCAGTAGGGCGAATGGCCTTCTTTGGAGCAGGATTACCTTCTTCCTGAAGTCTACGAAATGATGCACTAAACACCGTGTGGCCAGGTTGATGTCTATTTGGATACCTGCGTCGGTATTATTGAGCAGCTTGTCTGGCGTTACTTTTGGCATACCCATATACAAACACAATATCTGCATATTACTCAGTGGAGAATAAATGCATTTTTTATTTAGAACATTCACACGAAATATCTAATGAATAATTAAAATTACACTAACAATAATTATTGTCATAACAACCGATATTTCTATTTATCAGCCTACGTTTTTTATTGAAGCAGGTATATATTTTTTAAGTGTGCATTGTTTAACATGCTTAGTGACTTTCTATCACTTCCTGGTTGACTGAAAATATTACGATTCTTCAAATGTTCGTAACTTCTAAACAACAACGAATCGGTCCCATGTTTATTAAAAAAAAAATGTTTAAAATCAAGTGACCTACCATCTGTCAAAGTTTGTCATAGAGCTTGTAGAACACTCTGTATAATATATATATATTTATATATATATATATATATATATATATATATATATATATATATATATACATATACATATACATACATACACATCTTTCATTTTTACTTTTATATTGCATAATCAGTCGAATCATAAAATATTGCTGTTTTTAAGAAAAGCAGAAAAAATTAATTGATCAAATGGTAAGAGTATAAAAATGACTAGTTTGTCAAAAATAGATCAACTTTAGTTTTTCGAAAAAATGAATTTTTAATGCAGAACATTTTTTTGTGTTTTATTTTTAGCATAATTAAGTTTGATGAACTTAGTTTTTATTATAGATATACTCGTTGAGCAGCGTATATAAAATTTCAACAGTTGATTTCAAATAAAACTAGTGATAGCATATGATTTATCGAGAACAATGAGCGAGATTTCATAGAGAGGTTCAGTCCGATGTGTAAAGTTCGACTATAACGTTTTAAATAAATTCTGTATAAGCAGAAACTTTAATACGAGAATTATTAAGAACGAATGGACATGAATAAACCGTATTTAAATTAATCCTGTCGTTAAGAATTTCAATAATTTTATCACTACCTATTGAACGAAAACAGAATAATCTCAAAATCGAATATTGGAAATCTAAAAGTTGTATTAATAAATAGAATGAAATAATTTTCTGTCTCATCTAAAACTGTGAATAACTCGTTATCACTGAGTTATACACTATTTTGTAAGAAATACCGTGATTATGACTTTTTCACTTGTAGAAATACTCTCAGTACTATTTGTTTGTAGCATATCAAGTTTTGTACCAAAAAAAACTAAGTACATATTTGATATTACGGAAACATTGAATAATTCGATTCTCTTAATATTCTTGTCGTATTTTCCTTTAAAATACTATTGTATCGAAGTCAGTACGGGAGTAGTTTTAAATCCGTTTTATTCCTCCTATGCCACGATTTTTCGTATATATATATATATATATATATATATATATATATATATATATATATATATATATATATATATATATATATATATATATATATTCATTGATTCACCGTTTTGAAGTATCATGTTTTTTAGTAAGGTGATATCCAACAAGAGTAACAATAAAAATCTTTCTCACATCAGGTATAAATCCGAATATATATCGTTATTTCGCAGAGTAGTTCCTTTCCTCTCGTTCCGTTCTAGTTACCTGTTTTTCGCCGATTCACCCCCTCCAACCTGCACCAGCTACCAGGTTGTTGGTACCCTGCTAGTCTTTCAACCCCTCAACGTGATCGCTGACGCTCGAGAATCACCCTTACTGTATTCGCATCCCCTTTTCCCTTCTTTCAGGCATAGAATGAATGAGGTATAGAACTCGACAATAAAATAGACACATCCGTTCGGTTTTGTGTTACCACTTCGAAGCTTTAACTATATAAATTTCATCACGGTAGATTGAACAATCTCACTCATTGGAGTAACACTATTATTTTCCATTATTATTTATATAGAATCTGATAAATTATATTTTCTTTATTTTCATACTGGTAATTGCCATGCAAAATGATAAATAGTTAATTATCTAGAGATAATTATTATTTAATTCATTTTGAATTAATACATATATATATATATATATATATATATATATATATATATATATATATATATATATATATATATATATATATATATATATATATATATATATAAATATATATATATATATATATATATATATATATATATATATATATATATATATATATATATATATATATATATATATATATATATATATATATATATATATATATATATATATATATATATGTATTTACTAGTATTTTCTTAGCAATAATAGGCTATTTGAGTTATAAAACCGACATTATTGGTCAGTTAATATTTCGTTAGGGAATTCGTGACTTTCTCAAAACTTTTGAAGGCTTGAAATTAATTTGGTGTTTATCAATCCTTATCGGCGAAGCTGGGCTGCTTGCGTTTTTTAAAATTAACTTCATTGAAGATTCGATTCTAATTTTCAAATGTTTATGTTCAAGTCTTTGAAGCGATTATTCCGTATAACTCAATTAGTTCTTTTTTTCAAATTATTCTTTTTATACAACTGCATTCTCTAGTGTCGTGCAAAATTTATGAAAAAAATCAATTTTTCGATCGTTTTACTCTTTTGGTGATAGAAAGATATTTTAGTAACCAGTAGTGTAATTCGTTCGATAAATTACGATTTTACTTATGAGCATAGAATGATTAGAAGGTAAAAATGGCAAACTCCCTCTATTTATAGTTGAAAAAGAAGGGTATTCTTCAATGTTATTTCTTCTGTCATTTGAATAAATCGCATATCAGAAATTATGTAAGCGACGAAACCTCGAAATACATCGTACGCTAGTAATAGAATTTGTTTATGACTTCGCTTCTTAATGATCTGTTGACTATAGCTGAGACTTGACTGACAACTTCGGCCTATATACCTTCAACGGTCGAACTTTCTAGACCAACTAAGTATTTAGGTACGCTGGCTAGTAATTGGTAGGTCCCGGATTCGAACCCCTGGCTCGACTGCTCTGCCGTGAGTTTTTTTAGAGGTTTGCTTACTTTAAGTAAGTCACTGCTTGCATACTTACAAGGCGAATGCTGGGCCAGTATTTATCCTCTGAACCCTACCCACACTTCCTATGTTCCATAAATCTCCTGTCTAACCCATCCTTTAAGTCACTTGTACGTACAAGTGTATCCTCTGGTCTGGCTGAAGGAGTTCCTCCTCATTACTCAAGCTGCCCGCCTCCCTGACACATACTTCAAGGAGGAATGAAACACGTGACTTTGTATCCTTTTTTGCTTAGAAAATTTCTAGTTTTACAACCAATTACATTTGAATACAATCTGGGAAAATCTGGAATATTTTAGAGAAGTCCTCATCTTTGTCAGACATACATTTAACATCATTCAACATACCCTCGAGTTTAGATAAGTCATATAATCTGTTAGAAAAAGAAGGAAATTTTCCAACAGAAATGTTTGCCACCCACCTACACCAAACTTCCTTACTTACCACTGCAGACCAAGGGCTAACTACCACTACAACCATGAGTGGGTGGCAGTAGCTGGTTATATAGAAAAGGCTGGACAACCCACAGATATATATATATATATATATATATATATATATATATATATATATATATATATATATATATATATATATATATATATAAATAACTATTTCTTTAAATATTGTAAGGTTGTATTAAGAATATGAAATTACATATGTGTATTTTTATTTTTCTAATTTGAATTTGATCATTATGTGACACAACACGAGCAAATTCATGAATTATTTCATAGTAGTTGCAAAAAAAAATTGCACACCTTTGGCAGGTAAGTTGAAATCCCATTTAATCATTTGAAATATAACGACAATTATTGATCGTTCTCATTTCCATTAATAAAGAATATTGGTACAGTTGTTATCTGAAATATGACTAATGAAGGCTATGGGCTCTAATCCTAGTGGCTGCAGAAACTTTCGCCATAAAAAGACATGCGGATATGCGCCGCTCTGATGAAAACCAAAAAGTCCGAAACATGTCAATATTCAATTTGCCGGTTGGACCGAAAATTTGCTACATGCTGATTTATATCCTCAATTAATTCGTGCTACGCTACTTGTAACTGCTACAGATAAAGCCAGTCTGTCTCAATATCTATATAAGTTTTCCAAAAACCATTAAAAATTTTAAAAAAATACAGGTAGATATGGGTATTGCCATTTCCCCTTTTTTTTAGATAGGACAAATTTGATCCTGATAAATTATTCGCTAGGTACTGAACCAGTTCGTGATTCCAAAAAGGACAGCTGCAAGATTGCGAAGTTGACGTGGGGGCGACTCGTATTGTATGTGTATATAGGGCAATTCCGAGTACTTGCAGATAATTGAAACGAGATTTTTTTATTCTCTAAGAGATTTCAGTGTACCTATTCTACTATTAACTTCATTACAACTTCAATGTTGTAAATATCGTAAAACAATAGGTATCATTGGACATTGTCGAACCTGTTGAGAAGTGGATTTTTCATTCGTGCGTTTGTCTTATTATAATTCATTATTATGAGGGACTTGACTAATAGGGTTTTGTTTCCATTTATATGATCTTGTTTTTGTTATATAATTTTGTTTATAAGTTTTTTGTTCTTGGTTTTCCGCGCGATGAAAACTTGCTCAATATAAGTTTCAAGTCATATAATAAGATAACGTTTCGGCTGGATTTTTAGCATTTCTCAAATCTATAAATCGTAGTACCTTAAAACGTGAATATATCCTCGCCGAATCTACAGTAAGGGTTTACACACTGTGATAAAAATTCAAATGTGTTGTCGAAAATATTAATATGTTGTTATTGTTAAAAATGAGTTCAAAAATTGATTGTTATGTGTAATTGTATATATATATATATATATATATATATATATATATATATATATATATATATATATATATATATATATATATATATATATATATATATATATATATATATATATATATATATATATATATATATATATATATATATATATATATATATATATATATATATATATATATATATATATGAGAACTATCACACCGTTCCGATAATGGCCAAACCTGGCTCATTCAAGTATTTTTCTATGGAGAAGGCATTTATTCGAATGAAATATGAAAATCATTTGTATATCGTTCGTGGAAGGAGTTGACGAGTACCTATATATATATATATATATATATATATATATATATATATATATATATATCTTTTTTGCTGAAAATTTTCCAGGCCGATCTAGTATTGAAGTTGGTGAAGCTTTGAAAAAATAATAAATGAATATTCTTTAGAGTTTCATCTACAAATGGTTTCTGCACCATCACTTGGTAAATTGAGTTACTTCAGGATTATTTGGTACGAAAGTTTTCACCATAAACCGATGATATAATTTATTCACAGTATTATAGTCATAAGACGTATAAAAAACAGATCATCATAATTATATAAATATACCTAAGAATATTCACTAATATACTTATTTGATATTTCATAATATGTTCGTATGTTAAATTATCTCTCAACATTCGATGTCACTTAGAATTTGCATACTGGATTGTCATTTATATCTCAATAATTTCTCAAGTGAAGCAAAATAAAAGGAAACATGCTGGGCACCATATAAATATTTAAAAACTTAGATAAACATATAATTCACAATTTTTTATTGGCTTTTTCATTTGATTGATTATTGTACTTATCTTCTAGTTCACCTAAGCGAGAACCCACGATAGATAGGCACAGTGTAGTGACATGAGAGAAATCTCAAATTGAAGGTAGTCAACTTCATTTAATAATATATATTCCCGTATGTGATTTATGAAGTCCAATGCAGAATGCAAATTATTCACGCTTAATGAAGTTTATGATAGGTTAATATGTAACTGGTAGCACCATTTAATCTTTTCCGTTTGAATGTATTATCTCAATTTAAAAGTATCTCTCCAATCCATTTATTCGAAGCAAATAATTAATGTGCACTATTCAATTGTATATTAATCTGTTGATTTTAAATTAAGGATTTACAATTCATGTAACATTTGAAACGCATAAATATGTATTACGCAAAATTCTTCCTGTTGAGATTATGGTCCCAGCTCTGTACGTCACCTGACTGTGGTGTATCAGTGTTGCTAGATTACAAGTCAAACACATATATTCGATTAAACATATTCTGCAATCAATTTGACATTAAGATGTAGAGTTTCATAAATCAACTACTGCATCAGTTGAACTATACCTAAAATAACGAATTATCAGGAACAGTATATCAAATTCAGTTACCTTCTTATAATAAACATGAATATGTGTTGTGAACCATAATTGAGAATAAGTGTATATACAAAGATATAATCCATCACAATCTTTTCACAATATAAATATATATATATATATATATATATATATATATATATATATATATATATATATATATATATATATAGGCTTGCCATATTTTTAGTGAGTGAAACCGGGACACATTAATATTGGATGGCCTTATCGGAGGGGGTATACCCCCCAGTTGGGCGGGGTCCTCCCCTGGAAAATTTTGAAAAAATCAATAGCAAAATCGTGAGTTTAAAAACTTTTTTCAATCCTCGCAAGTGAAGGGGGGGAATCTTGAACCCTAAATTGTTAGTTCTACACAACTTTCAAAAATGAAAAAGGAATACTTGCTACTCAGAAATATATATTTTTTCCTTTATAATGATAATTTTTTCCGATCTATAAAGAAAGAAGTGTTAATAACATAAAATTCAAAATACTTGATAAAATTGTTTAATTGAACAATTACCAAATCTCATTAAGTTTATTTTTTTATAAAACTAAAACTTTTTGCCTAACTGCAAAAACAAAAACAATTATAAAAACATTTTTAGTCAATCTAAAAAAAACATTCATTAATAAGTTGCAATGTTAATTTGTGCTTTCAGAACAAAGCGCTCTCGTCTCTTTGTTCGATAAAGTGATAGTGTGCACCTTTTCTCTAGGTAGCACTCACCTTCTCATAGGCCTGTTGTTATAATTAAACTACATACAGCTATTATTCATTACTTTTTACATCTTACAACCGTTTTCTGGGACATCGATCAAACCGGGCGGGCCAACGGGACAAGAGCAAAATACCGGGACTGTCCCGGCAAAACCGGGACGTATGGCAAGCCTATATATATATATATCGGACTAAGGAAAACCGACAAACAAAGTGATTGAATATTTACTAAAATTCTCGGGCGTTATTATTATTGTTGTTTCGCGTGTTTGATTATTGGTTAATATGTAACTGGATAAAAGTGCAAAAACAACACTCAAATGTACTAATTGATATTATCCAATTTTCAAATGTCAAATTGTTGAATGTGATGAAAAGTCAATGTGACGCAGACGCATGTTGTTCTGTGCTGTTGACATGAATGAATCCTTATTGTTGGATATTTTATAGTACCAACTTTTGTATTCTGAATGTTAATATCCTATCTCCTTGTTGAATGTTAGAATAGCTTTGAATAAAACCTCACTTCTTGCAAGTAATCAGAATCTTTGATTCTTGTATTGTTATTCTTTGATTGAGATGTAATTGTCATGTTTTTAGAGTTCCTGAGGAAGCGAGAAAGAGTTATACACCTTTCATTTGCTACATTCCCAAGAAATTTTAGCTCTTGTCTATTTAGAAAAGATATATATATATATATATATATATATATATATATATATATATTTATATATATATATATATATATATATATATTTATATTATATATATATATATATATATATATATATATAATATATATATATATATATATATATATATATATTATATATATATATATATATATATATATATATTTATATATATATATATATATATATATATATATATATATATATATATATATATATATATATATATATATATATATATATATATATATATATTTATATATATATATATATATATATAAATAAATAAATAAGTTTCTCATTTGGAATTGCATTTGTCAAGTAATGATGTTGATTTCTCCATTTCCCAATTATAAATCGGGTATGCCAACAATGATTTTAAATATTATCGGGCATATTGGCGGAATGCCGAATGATACTTTTTGCATATCGAGGGACGATTAAAAAGGAGCCCTTACACTATCACAAAATCTCATGTGTTGGTTCCCATCACAGACAAATGAATTCAACGTTTGCATGTGTAGATTTTGCCATTTTATTACGCCGAAATTGTCTACTTCTTCGATGTAATTATCGAATGTACCTTTCGCCCTAATTTATCGTTATTCCGATAAGCGTTTAGGGAATATGGAAATTATAAAAATTTCTGCGATAGAAATTACTCAAATTTCTTCCAAATCCTGCAGTGCTATTGCATTAAGCATAAAATCATTTATTATGCGAATGACTTAGATGTGTGTTTAGCACGAGACAATTGTAGTAAAACATCATTAGTATTTTTCCTAACGTTACATTGAATATATAGTTGAATGACGCTTTGAAGCGGAGATCTAGTTTTATTCCATCCAACTTTACTTTTTAGAAATCTACCCAAAGCACAAGAAACCAATCAATTCTCACTTATTTTATTTAGAAAACTTCTCGCCCCCCATTCGGAGGGTTTATTTTTTTGTGTTGTATTTATTCAAATATGTAATTAATACAATATTAAATCTAAGGTTTACATTCATTGTAATATAATAACAGTCGTGACTTAAAGGTTAATAACGTAACGTACCTAACTTCTGCAATGGCAATCACAAAATGGTCATAATTTTAATGGGAAGAATGTTCTTGATGGATTGACTGCAAATTATCAATATTTGGCTTCAGTTTTGTTAGAAATAACCGCATATCTGCTCTTTTTTTTGTTAAAAAGTTGGTAACGACACTAAAACTCCTTTCGACACGATATGACGAGGGAAACGCTATCCTATCTTAAGCTTTTTCGCAGTACCTCACAGACCAGGATATTTTTTGGGTATTTCTGCCTGCAGCCAAAATGTTTGATACCATTTATTTAATTTCCCTTCGGCACTATTTGTGCTAAGCTCGAGTAGCTTCTCTTGTAATATCACATTCTCCACTTCCGTTTCATCAAATGGATTTATGATCCATGGTGGTATTTCTATCGTCAAAATATCTTCAAAAGTGATTCTGCAGTCATCATGCAGGGCAAGTGAATGTTGAACGTATGATCTCATCGTAATATTCTCATCAAGGCATTCTACCTGCGACAAAGTACTTACTTTTTCCGACACTGGCAAACACTATCATCGATTCACTTTGCTTTACTTTTCTTCTCGAAATTCATGAAACAAATTAGTAACGTTGAGCATAGGCAATATAGTATTTATATTGGTAAAGAATCAAACAACTTCAAGCAAGATTGCAAGCAAGGTAGGTGAAGTCAAGCCAACATTTTAGTTCTTCACTATCCAAACCAGATAAATTTTCGTGGACCCCCGCTTACGAATTGTGAACCCCCATTATTTTTTCACGCTAACGTAGACCCCAGTCGAGTCTCCCGTGGACCCCTGGGGGTCCACCTGGACCACTTTGGGAATCAATGATTTAAATAAAACAATTCAACCATTTGTACCAGGCTTATTTTTGCATAGCTAATCATCGTCTAGTAGCCATTCACGAAAATCACCTTGCCATACTTTTCCGACAGTTCCCAATGGCCGCCATACCTCTGCAAAGGAGTAATTTTTTTTTTCACCAAACGATTTTTACCAGTATTGCATTTGAATTTTTGGAAAGTATTTGACAAAATGTGACCGTTTTTATTTTTCTCATACTTCTAGTAGGGGGAAAAAGTGCTTCCATACTTGAAATACTTATTTATTTGACACGTTTTAAAAATACGACTGTAAAATCATTTTTTACAGAATTACAAAAATTATTACGGATTGTAACCATGGGGCGGACGACTGTCGGACTGGAGCTAAAAGGTGAAAAAAAATTATTTGACGATTTGTACCAGTATGGCATTTGGATTTTTGGAAATTATACCATACAATGTGACCATTATTATATTTGCCATACTTCTAGTAGAGGGAAAAGGTTACTGGAACAAATCGTTCGAATTACGAATAAAATCTTAGTATTTTGAAAAAATATTGTTCACATTCGCCACCTCCCACAGGTATGGCATTATCAGACTTCTATTTATGATCATACAGAGAAGTGTTAAAAAAAGTTCCAGGGTGGTAAATCGTTTGGCGAAAAAAAAATTACTCCTTTGTAGTGGTATGGCGGCCATTGGTAACTGTCGGAAAAGTATGGCTAGGTGATTTTCGTGAATGGCTACTCGACGATGATTAGCTATGCAAAAGTAAGCCTGGTACAAATGGTTGAATTGTTTTATTTGAATTAATGTATTCGCGTCGGTATGGCGGGCTGTAAGTCACACCCGAGAAGTATGGCATTACGCTACCGCCTACTTCTTTTTTTTTCGACTATCTGAAAATACAAGCATTTTTGTGGAACAAATCGTTCGACACTCGTTATTTATCCGACGCGTTCGATTAACGCCCACGCGATTGGGCCGCCGGTACCAGCACTATGACCATCATTTTCCTTTTTACCTTTACGTAATTAGACCCCTGAAGAGGCCTCGGTAGACCAGGCGGTATGGTTTACCGCTTGTAAACCGAGGATTGTGGGTTCGAGTCCCACCTTGCTCTTGGGTGTTGTACATGTCCGGAATTTAGTGGTTATAGTTTTAAGAGAAATTGTTGGGTAATGTGCATCGTTCACAAGCCCATTGGCCGTTCGCCGGCGTTAAACTGTAGGTCCCTCGAGTCAAAAAAAAAAGTAGACCCCTGAAGAACCGCCATACTGGTACAAATGACCTAATATTTTGTGTCGCCATATCCGGATCTATATCCCGTTTTGATTGATTTTAAATCATCTATGGTAGTGATTTTTAGGCATACATCAATTAGAAGATTCTCTACTTTTGCATGTTTCTTTAGGTGTTGTTTTTGTAATTAAGTTTCCTTACACATGTTATCCGTACTCCAGACAGTAGCCGAATGGAAGCTAGGCGTAAAAACCATAAAACGTAATGTAAGCGTAACAATGTCAGCTGTATTCGTATACCTTTGCGTATCGATATGTGTTTTGAAAGGCTATCCTTTCAACGCGGTCTGCAATGTTTAGTTTCATAGGCGGATAAATCCAATATGTGAACTAAACACTATGTAATATTTTTTTCAGTCAAGTATCGAAATATTCTTTGGAATTTTATATTGAAGTTATAATTACTTATATATTATAGGTTAGGTATTATTTTAAATAGGGATTATAATTTTTACAAATAATCTACTATTTCTATTCGTATTATGATAATCAGGAATCGGGTTTCATGTAAATATTGTTATCAAGAAATAAGTTACACTGAACATGGCCCTAATAAGAATATTGTTTTTGTTCTACTGTATTCGAAATAAACTTTTCTTTCCTGAAAAAATTCATTGTTTTAAATAGTGTTTATAAAATATATACTATATAATTCGGATTTTTTCATTTAATCAGTCGCAAACTTCATCATTGTGCTTGCTATTCAATATATAAATATAGCGAAAGGAACTTCATTCCAACCTGGTGTCCCACCACACCTATCGTCTTTTTCTTTTAAAATTGTATATTTGGACCTATATGCACAATATCCAAGGAATACTGTCATGAATTCTTATTTCAGGAAGTTAATTTTCGATTTTCTATGAATATATTTTATTGATGTATTAGTAGTGGTTTTCTTCGAGTATATTCTGAAAAAAAATCAATTTGCTGCCGTATAATAAGTATATTAATGTAAATATTGAATGGAATGCATTTCACAAATTTGAATAGTATCAATAAAATTCAATTCCTAAAAGTCTTTCGTTTATATTTTGGTACGAATTTAGTTTCAAAGTTTTTATCAATATTTTCTATTGTAATATTATATTAATTCATTTGATGGATACGCTATTGTTTATCTCAGCATTTCAATAGTTATTGAATGTTGTTTCTTTGTCTAGTTCTGTGAAATTCTATAGATGTGTAAACGAAGGAATCCAAGGATAGATTAATTATTATTACCGAGATACTATTAAATGGAACCCAAGTAATCGGTTGTCACATACTGATTCTTACCGTAATCAGAATTCAAGGTTGGGAAACACCACACAGAACAAAGCACAGAATGCCAATTCATGATAATTCAAGTGTACCCAAGAATATCCCGTTGTTTCTCCGAGTGAAAAGAGAGAAAATCGGCAGATTAGGAATCGATTGGTTTACAAGGAAATATAATGTGCATTTTTCCAATTGGCAAAGGATTGAATCATTGGTTACTTACCTTGAACTGCCTGGACGGACTATTTTATTCGCTTTGGATTCAGTGCGCATTAAAGTAAAGTACTTAATTATAAGAGACTAGATATCTATACTTTTTTATTGAGTTTTGACTTATTCCACGATACAAGATTGTCCATATACGAAACAGAAATATATTTCTGTAAAATTGTAATATTTGTTTATGTTTCTCATGTTAAGTCGAATCGGAATTAATGATACATTAAAGAACATAAATGTAACCAATTTAACCTATTCTTTAGAATTTATAGATACCATTTTGGTTATAATTAAAAGTATAAATCAACTAAAGCAAAACACTTTGCAAGATTCAACTAAAATATTTGAATGAAATCAGCAATTTATTTTAGTTGATTTTTAATTATTTTGAACAATAAGTGGTGAGCAGTCAGTTGACGTTACCATTTTGGATATATTTTGTGATCCTTTTTATAATGTCTTCACCAGTTAATTATAGAATTGAGATTTTCAGCGTCTCTGGAATATAAAGACCAAATAAGAAGCATATTAATTAAATATGTTAAACAAATTTATTTCGTTAGAATCCTAATATTATTAATTGCGGGGTTCGATTCCTACCGTGTCCCTAGGAGTTGTAGGTATACGACCATGACTTTCGTGATCTCAGAAATATTATTAATTAGGCCGGGTATTGTTATTAGTTTATAAGCCCAATGGTCGTAGGGAAGCGGCAACGGAGTGTAGGTTCTCAGAGTTTGAAAAAAATACATAAAGGACTGTGACTTTATTTTTTCACCAGTTTAGGATTTGAGATGAAAAAAACGTTATAACTGAATTTTTCATCTCACATTATTATTAATTATATTTTGTGTAAGAATTCGTTCTGAATAATATGAATCATTTTTGATATATTCGGAGTTTCTCTTTGTTATATTTCAACCAGCTTATTGAATTGAAATTAACGGCGGCTTTGAAAAATCAATATCAAAGAGGAAAACTATAAGAAGCTACCTGTACAATACTAAATCTTGCATACTACTAAGGCTCAGTTTGGTGATGAGAATGCAGAGTGAAATGAAATAGATAATTTTTTGAATTTTGAATTGTTGCAAGCGGAGTGGTACATCGGATTGAAAGCTTTTCTCGCACACGCCATAGTTCACAGAACTTAAGCATGTTGCCTTATAAGGGGTTACAAAGAATGCTGCATCGGTAAACATTATTTTTTTCGTGAGCAGAATATCACTTTTTGTATATTCATTTAACACTTCCAATCTTGCCGAAACGATTTCTACCCGATATGCACTTGTTTCTCATGGAACTGTCAGATATAGAATTCAGATCACGAACCAATCAAGTTCAAATTCAAGGTGACGAATAGCCGTGGCGAAATACTTGCTATATATTATTTGAAAAATTGTTCATCCAATATGTATAATATGTGAAGGAAAATTACTGACTTAGAACAAATTACCCGATCAGTGAGATACATCGAAATCAAGTTAAGATTGGTGCTGCAGATTTTTTAAATAATTGGATGGAATTTTTTCTCCGATTATTTCATTTTCGCAGACAACTTCATATCAGCAGTCCTCTATTATATGTTAAAATTGTATTATTTCAAGTTAGCAATTTAATTTTCCAGGTATAAAAACGCGTTAGCAGCCGAGTTTCGTCACCAAGGTCATTTTTGTTTTTGTTTACATGTGAATTCTTAACTTTTAAAGTCAGTTCAGAAGGGCTGTGTAGGTGTGAAAAACATTAAAACCCACGAGATAATAAGAAATCCAAATTAAAAAGAAGGCGGTTATACCGCTAAAACGCACGTGCAAATTTTGAACCCTCTAAGAGGTTTTGCGCAACTACACAGCTTCTGCTGATTGAGCTACAGGGTTGAAATTTGATACGTGGATTGAGTTGATGTTGTGAAGTGCACACTGTGGGCTTCAAAAGATTTCTTTCACCACCGCAATTTTCATGTTTAAATTCTTCGCGGTACTGAGGAATTTCGCATTACGCATCTCTATTGCCCCCTGAAATTTTTCTCAACGCCGGTATTTTTATGGAGAGATTTCACGCGTTTTTGCAGGTATTCAAGCTAAGCTATGTCTCCAACATCACCAAATGGAATAACAATATGTATGTGAAAAGAACAAACATGAGGGAAAAATACGATGACGTAGCTCTGCTGCTCACGCTTCGTTTTGTTTTCAATAAATAGTGGCCTTTGTCGGATTCAAACCACTACATTTCGTAGTAAACCGGAAACACTTCTGAGGATAGAGAAATGCAAAGGTTTGCGGTTGGATCAGTAATGCTTTCTGATGAATATGCTTTATTAATTTCAAATCTCTTGTCACCTGTTTTAAAATTTTCCGCTCATGCACTTCCCCGTCCCTAAAGTTTAGAGTTACCTATATTTTGATTGAACTTACCAAATATTAATCTACATCAAGAACAACCCCAGCTTATAAGTTTCCATCGTAAGTGGCGGATTTTGAATTGTCTAATACTCTCGCTGGAAGGATGAATAGGAATAATTCCATGTGATCGAGTCTCATGAAACTAGCTCCGTTAAAGGTTTGATTGATCATCAATTATATATATATATATATATATATATATATATATATATATATATATATATATATATATATATATATATATATATATATATATATATATATATCGCACCCTTAGTGATACAAGGGCATAATACGAAATAGAAGTTTTGTGGGAAATCGCGTTTAAAGATTCAGGTTTCCTACATTTCAGCTTATTTTTCTTATAAAATGCTTATTATTTGTGTTATAAATGTGAAATTCTGCTGATTTGTTCACTGATAACTACACTATGAATAGCCATGAAAATAAAATTGAATTTGAATGAATTTCAATTTTTTTTGGATATTTCATGTGAGTAAGGGTCTAATAATAGATTTAACATAAAACAATTTATATACTATAAGGAACCAATAAGATATAATTCCTTTTAACATCGTTTCTTTTCAGCAATATAGAGATCTATTATGAATTACACCCAAAAATTTACAACATTTTGTATAATATAACGGTGCAACTACAAATTATTCCATATAACACAAAATGTTCAGAACAGAACTCTCCTGTTTTTTTCTCATAGAAGGGCACAAATACGAATTGCACAAAGCTTGAACGATCCGCCTTCGACAAGTATGGGCACGTTACTGATTGCGACCTTGTAGCTGTAAGAACGGTAGACGCGAGGGGAGAGTGTGAGAGAGGCACAAATACAGTTACCGAGTCATGATTGACATTTTTCTCGCTCTGTCAGCGCTAACCGGTAGATGATTCCATCTTGTGCCCGTATCATTTAAAATCACACTTTACAAAAATTTTGACTTGAGCCCTTATATTATTGAGGGTGCGATATATATATATATATATATACTGGACAAGGAAAATCTTGGAATGGGTAGTACTTCGTCCTTGATGAAGGGGGAGATATAGGAAAGGTTCCATTCAATTCAGCAGTTGTTGCCCCTGAAGGCGTCAGTCTACAAAATGCCGAAGTGTACGATGCAACATTGTGTATTCGCGTATGACACTTTCCTTGACTTTGCAAATGTTTCGTCGCGAATTCAACATTCTTCGCCGAGGTGCAATGCCCACGCGAAACACCATATTTCCGCACAGAAAGTTCATTAGTGGAGAAGTCACCAGGAGCCTCTAGGTCAGCACTTATAGAGGGTAAGAGCAGCATTTTTGAGAAACCCAGGCCGTTCCGCTAAATGCCATTCATTGGACCTGCACATGAATTATCGTAGCGTTAGTCACATTTTGCATGAGGAATTGAAGTTACTTCTTCACAAGTTAATGGTCATTCAGGAATTAAATCCAGGCGACTACCCTCAACGTTTAGCTTTTTCATAGAGTATGCTCGACATTTCTGAAGAGGAAGACAGGATCGTACTGTTTATGAGTGACGAAGTGTACTTTCATCTGAAAGGAATCGTAAATAAACAGAACTGTCGGTATAATCCGTACCTCCTGTAAAAAACCCATACTTTCCTGTAAAAAAACCC
This sequence comes from Cynegetis impunctata, assembly GCA_030704885.1. NCBI lineage: Eukaryota > Metazoa > Arthropoda > Insecta > Coleoptera > Coccinellidae > Cynegetis > Cynegetis impunctata. The sequence goes on from JARQZK010003638.1 coordinate 408,740, forward strand.
TTACCTGCCTGAAATTCTTCTTCATAGTCCACTGGCATAATTTTTAGTCGACAAATCTGGGCGTGGGCGTACACCTATTTGGCGTAATTTTTCGTTGTTGAATAAGCTTTTTGGGCATGTTATAAGGTAACTATTTCAGTTCTATTTTTTTTGGAAGGTATACGTTTGTTTCTACCTAATATATATATATATATATATATATATATATATATATATATATATATATATATATATATATATATATATATAGAGAAGGATTTTCTGATGTCCGATACATACATATATATATATATATATATATATATATATATATATATATATATATATATATATGTATTGGACATCAGAAAATCCTCAAAATTCGTTTTGCATGAGGTATCAAACTCCCTCACTTCACTGGTTAATTTTGATGCAATCTATTTATGTCGGGAAAATACGAATTATAACGTAAGACATTCTTTGAAGAACTCGAAATCTCACATAAACAAAATAGTATAAAGTTCAATGGTTTTATGCTCTTAAGGCGGTAACTATTCCTCATTTCTGTTTCTGAATATTCTTCCGCTTAAACAGCGTGGAATTGCTTATTACTGAAGGAGGACAATATTTTACATTCGAAATACGTGCCACAGCCGTTCATTCTCATTCGGAAATGAAACTATTTAATTGCGAATTGACTTCTCAAAATAGAACAATGATGAAGATTAACTGCTTCGATCTCTGGAAGTTTTGCTGTCAATCTTTCATTAAAAGGGTAGGGACATATTAACTTTGAATATAAGTTACAAAATAATTCAATAATTTCTTCTTATTAAAAAATTATGTTTTTAATTACAGCTCCTCGATGGGATTTTGAATTTCAGTTGAGAAATGTTTATCTTTGAAGCTTGGATAAAAAGTCGTTAACAAGATATCTTCGGCACTTCACGCTATCTAAATAGAAGAATTTAATAGTTTGTATTCACGATGAAATATTCAGTTGCAACCGTGTAAAAAAAATTATGAAACTACAAATCCTCCTTCGCCCACATGTCCCATTTACCTATTATATCTACCTATATTTAGAACTAAATGTTTTTATGTGCTCGACGATTATAGAGAACAAATCTGCAAATAGTATGTATTTCGAATGAACTATTTCGTGGCAATCCTGCAAAAGTTTTTATGAGAACACAAACGCTCCTTCGTCCACATGTCCCATTGATTTTATCTACCTATATTTAGGATTGAAATTTTATTTGTGCTAGATAGAGAGCAAGTATACATAGTGTGTATTTCGAATGAAATATTCAATTGCAACCCTCTAAAAGCCTTTATGGAACTACGAATCAGATTTCGCCCACATTTCCCATTGATTATATCTACCTATATTTAGGATTGAAATTTTATTTGTGCTCTAGATTATAGAAAACTAGTACCTATACTAAGTGTGTATTTTGAATGAAATATTCAATGGCAACCCTGTAAAAGCCTTTATGGGACTACGACTCCGACATCACCCACATTTCCCATTGATTATATATACCTATATTTAGGATTGAAAATTTATTTGTGCTATAGATTAAAGAAAACGAGTATACTTAGTGTGTATTTTGAATGAAATATTCAACGGCAATCCTGTAAAAGCCTTTATGGAACTACGAATCCGAGTTCGCCCACATTTCCCTTTGATTATATCTACTTATATTTAGGATAGAAAATTTATTTGTGCTATAGATTATAGAAAACAAGTATACTTTGTGTGTATTTTGAATGAAATATTCAATGGCAACCCTGTAAAAGCCTTAATGAGACTACGAATCCGACTTCGCCCACCTTTTCTATAGATTATATCTACCTATTTTCAGAATTAAAAATTGATATGTGCTTGAAGATTATACAGAACAAGCCTATGAATAGTATATATTTCGAATGAAATATTTAGTGGCAATTCTGTAAAAGCCTTTATGGGACTACAAATACGCATTCTCCACATTTCCCATTGATTGTATCTACCTATTTTTAGAATCAAAAATTTATATGTGCTTACAGTTTATAGAGAACAAGCCTATAAATAGTCTGTATTTGGAATTATAGTGGCAACCCTTTAAAGCCTTTATGTGAGTACGAATCCTCTTTCGCTAAGGTTTTCCATTGATATCTACGTGTATTTAATATTGAAAATATATATTTCATTGGAGAAAATTGTATATTTAAGAGAAGAGCCTGTAATAGTCTGATTATCGAATAAAATATTAAGTGGCAACCATGTAAGAGCCTTTATGTGACTTGAAATCCGCCTTCGCCCACATTTTCCATTGATTATATCTACCTATAATTAATATTAAAAATGTATATATTTCCCGTTCAGTACAAGTGAATAAATATTGTAAATTATTTCCTTTGCTTTGTACTGTCGATTGTGAAATGTATCACGTACATACTGCCAGAGCCAAGCAGTCTACGCGTGGTGACTACAATAGCCTAGAAGTGGGGACTCCTCGTGTCGGCGTACTGTGAATTGTAGGTTTGTTTCTCTATTCCGTCCCGTCGTCCTCGGATGTGTGCGCGTTAAGATACAGTGCACTCTCATAACGTAAAGGACGTAAACACGTAGTGTTGCATTTCCGATGGACTTGTCTTTGACTGTGTTGAAAACATAAACGACAGTGTGCAATCGCTAAACTTCAAGTTCTTCCTGTGATTTTTTTCTTGTGTTACAAATTGGCGTCGTCCACGCGTTAGAAAATAGTATAATAAATTCGATCGCCCTGTACAAAAAAGGGTTTATTGCAAACACGATCGAAAAAAGTAAGGGTTTCAAACTGCATCGGAGAATAATTGCAGCGTGGGAGTGAATGATCTTGACGTAAAAATAATTTCATGAAGATTTTGACTAATTTTAACGTTCCAAATTATTATTTAAAAATAATAGTTCCAAAATAGATTGTCGCTAATTTCAGAGACTAGTTGTTTGTTGCCACGAAGTTTGTCAGTCGTTTGTATGGTGTCCTTCGATTGATTTTGTTCGATAAAATATTTATTTTTAAGTGGATAATGTGTCATTATGTAAAAATTATACCATTTACCGCGAGTAGTTGTTGATGTTCGGCTTTAAACCGTGATGTTTGATTAAATTTAATATATTGTATTAGAGGCAACATGATCGCCTCAGTGATACATGACTCATCGATGTTTCTTGTTGCACTATTGCCAGTTTCAGTCCAGGGATAAGAAACGGCTCTTATTAATATCAAATGTGAGAGATTCGTTTTATTGTGATATTTTAGTTTATCGCACAGACCTGAACACTTCGGCCGATCGAAACCGTGGAAAAATGTAAAAAAGAAGAAGCTATTGGTGTTTTTAAATAGTGAATAGTAAAAATTTTTGGTATTCATGCTTATTAAGATTTGTAAATTGTTTTTTTTTAAATCGAAGAATGAAATATTTAGATTTTAAAAAAATATGTCATATAGTCTCGTGCAAATTTTGGTATAGTTGTATATTAAAATTTATCAAAAATAATTGCATAATAATATTGCAAAGCATTAAAATACTGTATTATCTCTGAGTTGAAATGACATATATATATATATATATATATATATATATATATATATATATATATATATATATATATATATATATATATATATATATATATATATATATATACTATAGTATAAATAATAACTGGTACGTTGTTGAACGTTAAACGATGTCAACTTTGTCAACTTTTTTTAAATATATATTTTATTATAGAAATTTATATCAATATCAACTTGATTATAAATGGACATTCATCATTTCAATCATATTCAACTATTCATTTTCACTGTTGCTATTCTTCTTGGTCTCTTAACGTCATATAGTTTAAGCTGAAATGTTTTTATTAGAATTGATAATAATGTACAGTCACAATTTATTCCAAATATCGTCAATCTGACAGAACGAACATAATTTCATATACTGGCAAATGAATCGTTTCGAACGCGACAAACAAATTGTTAATGAAAAGCGACAAATAAATTATTACTAAAGATTCTTCTCGTGAAACCAATTACCAGTCGATAGAAAATCAGGTTCAGATGAGCAATTTGTGATGTGCAGATTTTGTACGTTTAAATAATCAACTCTAATACATATTTAGTAACTCTCATAGTACCCATATTTCTATAAAACGTAGCCGCTTCTTTGTCTGAAGAGGTTTAATTTTCCGTGAATGTGAAATATTATTTCCTATGTTTTTATAAACCATCCTTTGTACTTGAATTTTGCATTTTCTTGTCGTTAATTAGATTTCGATACAGAAATTAGTTGACCAAGAAAGTTTTTTCTAAGAATGATGAGAATTCAGTTGAGTATCATTTTTTGTTTTACATGTTTATTAGGCATATTATTATTAGAAAATCAACCGTGTTTGAAGTTGTAGTAATTCAATATTAAGTCAAATTTATTCTTATGTTCTTCACATTCTCAGCCTGTTTCATCTGAACCATTTTTGAGGTTTTCTAACAATATACAATGTCCCCATTATTTTTAATTTTTCGAGAAAAATATATTTTCACTACAGATTTTGCTTGCTATAAAATAGGTCTAATCAATCGAAAAGGTCACTTAAAACTACATCTACAATCTTTTCATGGCAACCATTAACATGATTTTTTTAAAATTAAATTTTGTTCAAATCAATGACAATCTTGTTAAAATAGCAACGAATTTATTTGATAAAATGCCGTGACAAAGTTGATAAGCCAACCAGTCCAGAAATTAATAATCTAAAGTTTCCGAATATTTACTTCTCAATTCTTGATTACTGCCTCCCTATTAGATGTAGGGGAAAAAGATAGCTGCCATGAAAACTAGATGTGACTTTTGTAGCTTTTTCAACTAAATTAGCCTATTTTACCGAGATTATATAGAATAAACGTGGTCTAATGCAGAATCACAAGGTAACAATTGATTGGAGTCCAGTAATTAAAATCTATTTTTCGTATTCCTATACTTATCACACTTGGCGGGAAGTATGGGTACTGTACACCATAATGAATAATGATAAATATGTTTCTGGCTACTTCCAGAGGCGCATGTCAGGGGCAAGGAAGAGATCTTCTTGAGTTCGACGCCACTGACGGAATTTTGATTTTGGTATTAATTTTCAATTCTAAAGTACTTTCTATGTAATTAACGATCGTTTCTACGTAACGATATATTTATTATTTTGCTAGATATTCAAAGTTCAACATAAAACTGCACAATAATTTGCATTTTAATCTGTACTAACCATGTGAGTGTTTTTTATTCAGGATTGCATTTATTACGCTCATCAAACTAGTCGATTTTATTTAAGTTTGAATTAATATAATTATTGATCAGTTAATTATAATATTTAAATAAAACACCCTGTAACTGCAATGGGCCATATTTTCTCTATATGATATGGTCTTAATCTTCATTATATTTTGAGCAACAGACTTTCCAATTAAAATATTTTCAATTATTAATGAAACACCCTATATATATATATATATATATATATAAATATATATATATATAAATATATATATATAAATATATATATATATATAATATATATATATATATATATATATATATATATATATATATATATATATATATATATATATATATATATATATATGTTCAACCTCTATATGTATATATGTGTATATATATATCATGAATATATGTATATATATATATATATATATATATATATATATATATATATATATATATATATACTTACATATAGAGGTTAAACATTATACTCTCATTGAGTCTTCATATTTCTTTACAGATCTATTTAGATTTCGTCGTAGTTTTTAATCGAGATGAAATCATAACCTACTTGATCCGAGAAAAAGGCTCGCGGCCGTTCAATTCCATCTAATTTGCTGTTAATTGCTATGTGAATCTATGCATCACTGGGATCATATCTCCGAGAACAAAGTGAAGCAAACATTGTGTTGTGTTCTTACATTCATTGTAAGATAAACTTTCGACCCTTTTGAGAGTGCCGCGCTCTCGGCTAAACACCTAAAAATTAAATTATCAATTAAACTAATTTATTGTGAGCTGTAATCGATACAATGGAACTTAATTCGAATGTGTATTGTGACTTTTGATGCGATTTCGATTCGATACATTTTTCGGAATGGAGTTCAATAACAATTACCTCGGTGCCAGGCAACAGTTTTGGAAGTTTGGGAGGAATGCTCATTGTGAAAGTGGAGTAAGTTTCAACATATATTATGAAGATTAGAAACGAAATTAAAACACCTGGTTTTAAGAGATTTACTCTCAATTTTATTTTATGTGACGCACGTTTCGTCTCTGCCGCGGCTTCTTCGGGCACGTGTATTATTGAACCTTAATTTTTTACAGCTTCGAGTTTGACATTATAATGATTCGAAGATTTTCATTATGTATAGTTCTATTCATCGACGATATGAAAAAATACATTAAACCAGAAGTTAAATACACTGATTCATTGATAATAAGTGTATTTGGAAATTACTTAAAATCGCTTAATAGTTCATGGTAGCTCGAAAGAAAACAAATCGTTTTCATCCCCTTATGAGTTTTCCACGACTACTTCGCGATTCAACGAATTTTTACGTTTGGTCAATTTTGCACATCTAAAAATCGTTTTTGTAATATTGATGTACTCGAAGTTGTCAAGTTTCGAATTGACGTCAAATAGAACTGCAACTTTTATCTAATGAGGCTACGTGTGATGACATCATCGAAATTTTGAGTACAAATCAAAATTCAAATATATGATGTGAAAATAAGGTAACTGATGGATTTTTCTTCAGTATTCTAGACTTATTCCATACATGTTTCCAGGAATATTAATTTTCTCAACATGTTGTTATTATATACTCATTTGTCATCTTTTTTTTTCAATAACTGCTCTTTTGAGTTTGAAAATCGACTCAATTAAACAGTTAATGTTTCTTCACGAAATTCGTTACTTTCTCGAAACTTTTAAAAGAATTAAATTAATTTGGCATTTTTGAATTTAAAAAAAAAGAAAAGTTATAAAACAGACTACTATGTTCCATTAATTTTTTTTGCGGCTGTGGCTATGTGCTAAAGTCCTTACCCACGTTAATGTGCATTGTACAAAACAGATTCATAATTATTCGATGTTAGGATTTGTCTTTATAATTTTTCACAAAGAACATTGAATTTTAAGAGAAACCATCATTTTTCTTCTCACAAAACAAAAGTTTAGTTATTGGATATATTGACAAAGCTCTTAAACTAATTTCACCAACACAGATTCGAAACGGTACAAGATGTCCATACGACATACAGAAAATTACAAAAAGTAGAATTCATAAACTTTACAACACATCATAGAAAAATCAGATAAACAAAATGATAATAAAATATATACTTATTCCATCACCTCATATTAGACAATAAATTTATTAAATATCACATATTTTAAACCCACATAATATTTAAGTAGCTCACACTACTCAGGTAAAACTAATCTTTTCTGAATTAAAAGTGAAAAACCACATAAAATATTAAAATTTCTGAAAGACCTCCCTTTAATTTTTAATTCCATAATATTATATTCAGGAAAATTCAGTGGACCGTAAATGGGTGAGGTGAGGTGTGAAAGAATATATATGTTTCTGAGATTTAAAATTATATTTCACCTATATGAATGTATGTATTTGACTTGCTCATTTTCAGGTTAAGCCAAGACTGGACTAAAAACTAATTAATTTTACGAAACTGAAAAAACTATTTACCTAAGATTGTAGGTAATTCCGGGCGTTTAAATTACCGTGTTTGTCTTACTCTTCTACACGGCGTTTTATGCTCTGAGCTGCAACTTTTTGGTTATATAATACTAATATATAATCATACTTTAACCAGCAGAAAAACGTTGTATACTAGCATCACTTTCCTGGGAATAAATTTTTAAATGTTTGAAATATATATATATATATATATATATATATATATATATATATATATATATATATATATATATATATATATATATATATATATATATATATTTCGCGTTTGGACTCTCAGTAGACAGGTTTATCTCTGAATCTTTATAGAAACTTTTACATTTTGTTTTAGGACTGAGAGGTATTCCATAAAATTTTTGACAGGTACAGCATACTCCGAAATCCAACATGTTTCATTTATTCTACAGTAAGATAGTAATTTAGTTATTTAAAAAATTTGATATTCTTTTGATTCCTACAATATTCAAAAGAAAAAAACTTCACGTTGAAATTCAATTGTTATAATTTTTCGTATTTCAAAAATCAATTAATAGGAAATAAATTCCATTCGCTAAAAATTTATTATAGAAATTTCGAATAAAATTTTATATATTCTATATGGGAGTACCTATATGAAGTAAGTTGTATCTTCAAAGTATGTAAGTATTAAATATGTTAGGAAAATGCGCTTCTTTAATTCCAAAAACACAAAATTACCCCTAGTAGTAATTATTTTCGGCAATTTGTTTGAGGTTTATGTTTTCCTATTCAATAACAATACGATGATGAGGCCTCGGTAGCCCAGCGGTAGGGTGTATCGCTTGTCAACCGAGGATTGGCCGTTCGGAACCGGAGTAAAACTGTAGGTCTCTTGAGTTTAGTTTAAAAAAAAACAATACGATGAATATTTTCAATATGATTCAGTAGTGCCTCTCAATTGTCAGTTTTCGGAAAAATCATGTTCGGTTCAAAACTCCTGAGTGAGTTCCCGAAAACAAATACGTTTTTAGGTTTCTCATGTTTAGTAGTATTTTCTCCGAAAATGTTGACTATTGCGCACTGTATCGAAAACGACAGCGAAAGTAACCAGTGATGTGCGTTAGTGGTTTTTAAATCTGTTTTATTCTTCCCTGAATCCCTGACCACGATGACTGACAAAGGATATGTATATTATATACCTACCTCATATATATTGCTATTTCGTACGTAGATTGAGTTGAAGATCTTAATATAAATTGGATTTTGGTGCTTTCAACTATTTTCTATAATCGCCGCTATTTAAATGTATATTATTGTGCTGTTTTAAGGTTTTACTCACCTACCTCCACAGCCCATCCAAATTGACGTAGAGGGTTAAGAATTTGTACGTAAAAAAAACAAAGAAAATGTACGATATATGATCTTAGTGACGTAGCTCATGCGTTCAATGCTCAAAAATATGATGGGTTCAGAAGATCAGTTCAAGAGTTACACCAATTCCGAATCGTATATGGTGAATTAAATACATGTTAAATCTTTGAGATCCTGTTGAATATAGTATATCCATATTGATTATGCTTGCCGTACAATTTTCAATAACTGAATGCCTCTAGGAATTATTGCGATATATTAACCCCCAGGAATCCAAAATTAAACCACTGAATTAGGTGCCCTACGTGATGTTACTCGTTGAATATGAAACTATTTTTAGGCCACGGACTTCTATGATGGTTGGTTGTGTTATACAGTACGCCGATCGGTCACCAACGCAGACTGGAAGGTAATCAAACACCAACATTCCAGCTCTCAATACTTCATGTAGAGCATTGCTTTATATTTACTAGTGCAATGTTGCCAACGAATATGTTTGTTCATCGAAAATATATCTCGAGTACCTAATGGATCAATTATTGATGACTTTTATTCAACAAAATTGTTTTTATAAACTATTTATTGAAATAAACTTATATCTCAATATGACCAAGTAAAAATTCATTATATATATATATATATATATATATATATATATATATATATATATATATATATATATATATATATATATATATATATATATATATATATATATCATTTTTTGTTTGTTCAACTTTTGGAATCTTTTCGTTCTATTTAATTCATCAATATATTAATTAGTTCATTGTTTTGGGTACATTTCTTCCTTCTCTATAAGGACTTGCTTATGTGTCATTGATAGATTGATAAACTTTGCAACACATTGGTAAAATCAGAAATACGAGTGGATAATAAACAAAAATCTTCAACTAATATTATATATAAAATCTCATATTATTTATAGTATACCTACTACAGAAATTTTAATAAAACTTTGAAAAATGTTGAAAAAGATTAAAAATTGTATTGAAAAATCAGCTAAGCTAAATCAGTAACCAAACATATAAATAATGAAACTTTCCTTTGTCTGAATTAGACGTTACATATAATAATACATAACCATGTTCATCACAAAAAAAAAATAATCATGGAACTGCACCTCCTACAACTACACTAAACTAACCACCCCTTTTTCTGAATTAGACGTAACATATTATACATAGCCATTTTCATCATAAAATATAATCATGGAACTGCACCTTCTACAAAACTAAACTAACCACCCCTTCTTTCTGACGTTAGACCTTACATATTCTACATAACTATTTTCTTCATCAAATAAGAATACTCTTCGAGGCCTCGGTAGACCAAGCGGTAAGGTGTACCGCTTGTAAACCGAGGATTGTGAGTTCGAGTCCCACCTTGCTCTTGGGTGTTGTGTATGAATGTCCGGAATTTAGTGGTTATAGATATAAGATAAATTGCTGGGTAATGTACATCGTTTACAAAGTCATTGGTCGTTCGAAATCGGCGTTAAACTCTAAGTCCCTCGAGATAAACAAAAATAAAAATACTCTACGAGCTGCACCTTCTACAACTGAACCATTTTTTTTTCTGGAAAGTTTTGACGCTGAATATATATATATATATATATATATATATATATATATATATATATATATACATATATATATATATATATATATATATATATATATATATATATATATATATATATATATATATATATATATATATATATATATTTTATTCATTTCTCATCAGCATACGGGGTTAGGATTTTTTCAACTGCCGGTCTAGATCCAGCCAATGTACTTTCACAAAGATGTTAGAACTCCTCTCAATATCTTTGATGCGAGGAGACTAGGTACTTTTTGCGATGTGTTTACATTATCCTCGTCGAGGCCATTCGTTGAAATGATCAGCGGCAGAATAGTTGTCGTTTTTAGTCCATATATTTCCTTCATCTTCAACGCCAAATCATGGTAGTTTGTGAGTTTTTCTGTTTACGCTTATTATCATCAGATGGAATCGTAACATCCAAAATATGTCTACTATCTTTTTTCCTTCTTGACAACGGCCTGTTGTGCGCAGTCGTACTTTCCGTAATAATGGCGATGGCCCAATTTAAATATACAAAAAAATTAATTTTTTCTTCCAATTAATTGTATAATTTGTTGGAAATACATTATTCCTGATTCGAATTAACTTATAACACAAATTATAAACGCTAGATATTTTATCACGAAAGGATGATAGATGTCTGCTTCATATTTTTATATCGATTTTGCCTGATTTAATTCTTATTTTTAATCGGCACAATTAGAGCTCTATATATAAACATGTACATACGACTAAAACATCTAAATCTGTAAACGTAGACCACTCAGCTTACTAAATTTTAACAACCACAAATAAACGATGGCGAAACTCTTCACATAGATTTGCAATATTATTATTTTTAAGTAAGCTGAATTCAAATATAGGTAACAAAATACCCTCTCTACAATATCTTCAATTTTCAATATTTATTCGACAGAAATAACATTGCTATAGAATATGAGAACAGTTTATGATTAACCGAAAATTTTCGAATCGTTTTATCAAACTGAGCCGAATGACTTCGTTAGTGAGCTAGGCCTGAGGAAGGAGAAAGCTGAATTGCTCGGCTCCGAGCTTCAGGAAAAGAAGTTCTTGGCTGCATAGCAGCAGGAACAAGAATTCATGCATCCTGGAAGCAGGTATTCCCACAAGTTTTGCAATAATCCGCTCGCTTAAATAATGAATTGGGAATTGTATATAAGAAGGATGAAAGAGGCTGTTTATAGATTCTTTAGAATTTAATTTGAAGGATGTTGTCTATCGACCAATGATTCCACTTATGCATCTCTCCGTGGACATAAAGGACAATTTTGATAATAAAAGTATTGAAAAAAGTGAAGCAAAATTATCATGCATAAGTCTCGGTTTTGCAAACTGACATTGTTAATTTGCCTTGTTTCTTTTTTTTTAATCAATAGGCAGATTGCCTAAATGGCCTTGTCCTGTGTCATCAGCCAACAATTTTTTTTTATTATTTTAATTCTTCTTAGGTCTTATCGAGGATATAAAACTCAAAGTCAACAACGAATCTCACAGTTTTAAACCTAAAGCATTAATAAAATCAAATAGGACTTCATAGACATTCATGCTTTCAAGTGACATGAGGAAACTAAGGTTGCAAATGTGATGAAATTTCAAAATTTCATTCAGATTTGAATATAGGACTTTTCTATGGTGGTGATAATTGCTGCATACTAACAACAAATGATCAATTGTACCTATTTCGCCACAATCGCACAAAGGAGACTCGCTAATACCCACCTTGTTCAAATAAGAAGGACACAAAGCGTGACCAGTCCTCATTCGAGTGATAATACTAATAAATTTTCTTCGATTTTTCAAATTCCTAAACGATGGAGTAGTTGCCGGAAACGGTTGGTTGATTTTATAATATTTTCCTCTAGAATTATCTTGATATTCATATTTCCAAAGATTGTAGACATTTTTTTGAAAAATTAGGAAGAAGTCAGAATGATGACATCTCGTAAGTTTTACTTCATTCTTTGGAGCTTCTTTTGCAGCTAAATCAACCGAATTTCCTACATGAGCTTTTACCCACATGGAATTGAACATGAATATGATTTTGAATGAGAAAATTTAAAGACGTTAGAATTTGAATGAAATATTGTTTAAAAAATTTACTGACATTCCTTTATAATTATGAAATTAAGTAAATCCTTAACCAGATTTCAAAAATGTTTTGATTATTAGACATAGAAAACAGATGAAAGTAAACAGAGGCATTTTATAATGTTACATTATGTGCCGTAGCACAAATTTTGTAATATAAATTTTTGTTCTATTTTATTCTATTTACAACTTATGTACATTGAACATGAGTGAATCATGATTGATGGTATTTTGTTTAGTGTTTTTTTCACATAATAAATTATTATTTAATATTGCAAAATGAAAATGTAAATGAAGCGCTTGTGAGAAAGAAAGGTCATACATATTATATCCACTTCTACCAATTGCAGGCCGTTGGAAACAGTTCATTAAGTCTCTAGGGTTTAGAACAATAAAAACGTGTTCTTCGTTATAAAAAGGTCTCATAAGTTTATGGGGAGAGCTGAGGGCGGAAATGGCTGTAACGACATTTTCTCAGATACATTGAATACGCATTAAAAATACCTGCATGAGTTCACTTCTAATATATCTCAACATTCTTCCATTCCTTCTAACAACATAAAATAACTTGTACCGTCGTTAAGTGTTGATTATAATTATAACGAAATATGGAATCGCCATGTTCAGACGATTAATATCACTTTTGAAATAAATCTCGAGTTATTGTTAATATAGTTTGATACTAATATTTATTAGACATTCGAACATACGATGGAATATTTTGTGTTCAAGATTTCTTTCGTCTCCTTCTATTCTCTAAAATCGCGGGTTCACCCTTTTGAATTTGAGGAGCTGCTCTAAATTATTGCCGGTGTGGTCTAGATTCTAAATAGTTGAGCAATCCTCTAAGCGGTACCGGGTTCGAATCTCGGATAAGATATGGATATTGTGATGAAATTTAAAGGGTATCATTTAAATAATATATAGGTATTTCGTTACTGAATTAGATATATAGGTTATATGTGTTTTATATTTGGAGGAATTCACACATATTGGATTTATTTTCAAATGATTAATATACAAGACAACAAAGTCACCGAATTGCAAAAACTCTGAAACTAAGTAGGGCTAATGTAAAGAAATCTATCATTTATACAGTACCGAAGATAAGCAATGTGATGCCTGATTATCTGAAAACTCAAAGCTCCCATAGTTTGAAGAGTAGGACGATGGTTATTTCAGTTGAGTTGAAAGTTTATTCACACAATTTTCGATTGATTATTTTCATTTTGGTTCGTTGATTTGGTTTTTTTTTTTGAAATTTTTCAGAGTTTGTTTTCTGTTGTTACTTCTATAGAATCGGTTTTATTCATATAAATTTTGTTCAACTTGATATATAAGATTATAATTGTAAACACACATATGCCCATTCAAGCTCAAGTTCCTTCTTGGATATGTACAATTGTTGTGTCAGCAAGGTGTAAGAAGTAGAACTAAGAATCTTAATTTAACTTAATGGCTTTAACAATTTACTGTATTGAAAATTATTATGAATAAATTATATATATAAGTATATATATATATATATATATATATATATATATATATATATATATATATATATATATATATATATATATATATATATATATATATATATATATATATATATATATATATATATATATATATATATATATATATATATATATATATATATATATATATATATATATATATATATATATATATATATATGTATATATATTATTACAAGCCCATTCGGCTACAATAACAAAAATATTTTTATAAGTAGTAAGTATTTTTCCCGAAAGCAATAGCTATTGAAAATTTAAATCCGTTGTAGACCTCTTATGCCCGATTTCACCAACGAGATGTGAAGAAGTTCCTAACTAAGTAATTCCTACGATAGGAAATACCTACCTAAATCCGATACTTACCTAAATCGGATTTCACCAACCTAAGAAATTCTTAGTTAAGAAATACCTTGTTAAAAACTTGATTTGGAATGTTTTGTACATATAATTGGTACCACTGTTTAATACAAGACTGTAAATTTGATGAAGGATAGTTAGAATAGAAAAATGATAGAAATCAATTTGAGGTTAAGCATTTTCTAAATACTCTAGGCTAGGCAGACCTAACGTTAGGTATAGTGTTGCCTCTCGACGAGACGAGACGAGAAAAGGCACTCTCTCGTCTCGTCTCGTTAGACGAGAGAAAATGTGACTCTCGTCCCGACGAGAGCCCGTTTCTCTCGCTCGAGAGAACCTCTCTCTCGTCTCGTCTCGACCCTTTAAAAAAATATATTAAATCCCTATGTATTTTATTAGGGCTTGCTCCCTCCAAACCTTTTTTATGGGTACGACACTGAAATGAACTTTTCTCCTGAAGAATGTATTTAATTTTCTTCCTTTCCAACATAAAAATTTCTACGATAAAATTTAGTTTTATTCCGATTTATCCTTGTACTTCACAACAATATTTGAAAAACCTAGCAAACTATAACATCTAAAGCAAGTAAACATACATAATTATAATAATTAATTGAAGAACAAATTACTCATAATATCTAATGCCTGGACACTAGGGGGAGGAAAAATAAATTTTATAAGAAAAACTAAAAATGTGTATTGAGGTAAAGGGAGACTTTTCTTCCCTAACGGAGGAGGAAGAAAAAGCAATTTTTCTTCCTTGTATGCGGGTGAAAAATGTAAATTTTCACGTTAAACAGTTAAACGGTCAATAATGGATATTTAAAGTTAATAGTAAAAAATATTATTTTCAATAATTACAAGAATTTATTGTATTTTGGTATATTGTAACAAAGTGACAAAAGTAAATGAAATTATTAAAAGTAAGTACCTGAAAAATATAATAAAACAATGAAATGGGGGAAAAAAATACCTTTTTGTGTATTAATTGTATCATTTAAGAATATATACCTATATGCAATTCTTTCAGTGACGTCAGGACTAGTCCTTTTTCTAACCTAATCTAATCACCATGCTAAATAGTAAATGACGGAGAATGTGAGGTCACTATCAACGATCAATGAAAGAAGTATACTTTTTTATATATTATTTTTTATTAAAAGAATATTATGTATTAATAACTTTTAAATGTATACCTTCTATTAGTCGATGTAATCAATGCATGATGAAAAAATTCAGCATAAATATAAATATTTAAAATTCCTGCATTTTTATAGGTGTGTAAATAAAGCACCTTTTCTTCATTTCACTCCGAAACGTTTTTTTTAAAGAATTCTCCTTGTACATTAGGTTCACGTAAAACTGAGCACACATCATAGATAAGGAAAAGCGCCCCTTCCCTCCCCCCTTCCCTCACCCCTTCCAACCACGCTTGAGTTGGAAAATTTAACAGGGAAAGTTGGTAAAATAGTAATAAATTTTGTAAAAAAAAAGAAACGAAGGAACTTTTCATTCTTATTTTTTTGGCCAGTAGGTATTTCAATAATATAGGATTTTCATAATATGAGATGGCATTTCCATAATGCAAGTCGGGAATTGGTATCTTCTCCTCCCCTAAAAATATTTTCGCGACGACCCTGACTGCTAGACTAACTTTTATGAAATAACATTTAAAATTCGGACACTAAAAGGTACCAATATACATTTGTGTATTCGTCTTATAAAAATTTAGATAATATTAGTAGTTTCGTTCCACATAATTTTGTCTCTTATGAACATGATGGAACGAACCATTGTATTTATGTAAATTCCTAGAAAAACCCAATCGGGGTAAACTTAACCATAAACTCATAAATCAGGATTGTCACCTATTGTCCGAGATCTAGATAAGCAATGCAATAATTGTTAAAGAAAAGAGTATGGAATTAGGGTTATTATTGTTTTTCTTTAAAACTTTTAGTTATGATTTGTGTCTTATAGCGTGCGGTTGGTTATTTGTAAGAATTTAAACATGAAAAGAACAGGTCAAACTTTTTTAAAATTTGGAGAACATTTGAGTGATCAAAGCGATAGTGATATTGAAATGGACGAGAGTGACAAAGATAAAAACTATACGCCTGTGCAAGAAGTAGAAAGTGACATCGACATGTACGAAAATATTTTTTGAAGTTAAAAAATTACATACTTATTTGCAACTTTACATGCTCTAGAACCCAAACGAGCTAAGTTAGAAAAAACACTTTTTATCCCAATTTTTAACAGCTATTCTTTCATAAAAATAGGTAGGTACCTACATTTTTCCCAAAAATTTGTCACTAAACTTTTTTAATAAAGAACCCCGCACGGAATACATGGGCTTTTGGTTTTCCGCGGAATTTGATGAAACTCGGGTATGTCCTTTTTATTTATTTTTGAACACACGTAAAACTAATATTATTAAAAAGCTAAGAAAGTCAAAACAGTTTTCCTCAGTCTTAGGGTGAGTTTGGGTAGAGGCTCGGAGCACTCGGAGAGCGCACTATTTTCTGGTATTTTTGGACCTCGGAGTATATAAAGTTCGATCGGATATATTAAATTGTGCCAAACCAAACACACTAGAGTGTTTTTGGAGCTCCAATAATAACAGAAAAGCGAAAAGAGTGCGCGCTCCGAGTGCTCCGAGCGTCAACCCGAACTCGCCCTTAAACTATTCGGGTCGTCAAAGATGCAAATGTGTAATTTTTTAAGCTGAGGTAAATATCTCAAAAACAATTTAACCAAAACAAGTTATGTAGACCTTTATGTCTTGAAATTTACGTAAAATCCAAATGTATAATAATATACGGTATGTTTCACTTATTTACTCAAAAATGCAATGTTTAATTATTTTTCTGTTTTACCAGTCAGCAGAAAAAAGCTATAAGTTTTACAGCCGTATTCACCATCTGCCGCTAACTTTTTAATAGGCTCTGTTGAGCGCGTAAAGGCGGCTACGCGCCTAGCTGTCTACTTGACAAGTATGCTGACACAAGCTTTTTGTACAATTATACATTAATGTGTGTATGGTAAAATACAGCAGAAGTCTTTGCGAGTTTTACCATACACACCTTCATTTATAATATTGTACAAAAAGCTTGAAAAAGCATACTTGTCAAGTAGACAGTCACCTTTACGGATTTAGCGGCCTGATAAAAAGTTAGCAGCTGATGGTGAATACAGCTGTTACTTTGCCAATCGAAGATAGCAATAGTGCAAACTTAGTCACACCCTGTATATATTATTACTATATACTACTAATAACTACCCGCTATTAATTCAAAATGGATAACGTAAAAACTAAGTACAATTTACACTGCTTACTTTCAAAGGATATTACGAGAGATCTAAATATTTATCACGATTTTTGCATACTTTGATAAAAACTATAGGAAACATGACATAAATAACGGCTTAACTGTTTAATTTGTAAAATTGTAAAAAATGTTTTCTCGAGAGATCGAGAGAAACGAGAAATTCTCGACGAGAGAGGGGCTTTCTCTCGTCTCGTCTCGAAATTTTTTCGAGAGAAAATATCTCTCTCGTCTCGTCTCGACGAGAGACGAGAATCTCTCGTCTCGGCGGCATCACTAGTTAGGTATTTCCTATCGTCCTTAGGCATTACTTAGGAATTAGTTGGTGAAATCGGGCATTAGACCACGATTTTCGAAGGAGACATTTTGAACGGTTCCCGTCAGACCAAATGAGTTGCAATTTTGTAGTTGGGGTTTTTTCGGAAGCAGCACGGAACTATCGAATTCAGTTAGAGAGTTGAAAATTCGTTGATTGAGTTGATGCTAAGAAAATATATTTTGGCAGTATATATTTCTTTCTTTCTACACCACCGTCACAGTTCACTCCAGATAGAACTAGTTTAGTAAATGGATGCCATATTTATGTAGGAATTTCTTCTTAGAAGATTGCGTACGTGGATTGAGTTGATATAAGTGAGGTGATATTTGGGATTTCAAATGTCTTCCCTCACCGCCCCAATTTTGATGTACAAATGTTATGCTCTCTGCAGGTTTTCAAGCCTTGAGCACCTCTTCAGCCTTTTCAAACTTACGTAGGGATTTAAGAGATTTTATGTGAAAAAAATGAGGGAAAAATAGGACCTTATTGTATATTGTGTAATTACTATTCTTCCCTTTCATGCGGTTTGTATCGTATCGGTAGACTCATCATTCGCACTAGACATATCAGAATAGCTACATTAAAATTTTTATTACTATAAGGAATTGAAGATTTTTGGACAATATTTTATCAGTATGTCATATTCGATTTATAGTTATTGGTCAGATATTCTATTTTACCTTGATAGTGAGAGAATAAGGCAATAGGTATATATTCTTGAGGAAGTTTTGAGGAATACTAAGAGTTACACTAAGAGTATTTTTCCTCATGAATTAATTAGTGCACAAAGTCACCGTATCGCTATTTATTTTCTTCATCTTCATATTTAGATATTAAGTGCGTTTTCTTTACTTCTTAGGGCATTACTTGGATGATCATTCTAATATCTAACAAATAGTCTTTGTTTATACAACCTCATGATCCATTGTGCGTGGAAGTGAGTCATCCAAAATGAATATTTTTATGTGTTAAATATGCATCACATGAACTTTCGACAAGCAACATTGCTTATATAGTTCTATTATTTGTAGTGAATTTAGTAAAGTAAATGTATTCGATTTAAAATAAATATTCTAGCATTATATATATATATATATATATATATATATATATATATATATATATATATATATATATATATATATATATATATATATATATATATATATATATATATGTAGTATATCTAAGTAAGCTGGAACCACGTGGAAAACTTTTTTATTATTAATTTCAGAAAAAAAGTTATTCTGCATGTTCTGAATTTTAAAATATAATTATATATCAAATTTTATTAGCCATATACAAGGTTTGTGAACGAATGAATTTTGTACCTCTATTTTTGACAATATCGAAAATTGTTGTTAAAAAAGCTGATTAGTACTAAAAATAATGTTCAAATATGCAATTTCACCTATTTACATTGAAAAAATTGATTTTTTTTAAACGTATGTCCATAATAACAATGCAAGTTTAACTGTAGTTTATGATGGTTGTTGATAGCAAGAAATGATAGAAGACCGTTATTTATTTTACTTAAAACAGAAAGTTTATCAGCAATGGCTGTTTCATCATTTTATTCATTCAGAGTGGATAATTACAGAGTAATGCCATTTCTGCTGAAATGATAAAGAATCTATTACGGGAATTTGCCAATAGAAGGATGAAATGTATTGAATTATAGGGAGTATATTATGTCAATACATTACTTGAATAAGTGAAAATTTACTTTCTATCAATTTCTAGTATCAAAATTTTTGTTACACAACTTATTGTATATATTTTATTATTTGCAAAATGAATGCTAATGCATTCATTACGTGTTGAAATTGCAAAATTGTTCGTCATAATTTAGAAACGAGCAGGTAAACAAGAGATAAATGTTCATTTATAATTTATAATGTTGAAAAATCAGTTAAAAAAAAATAGCAAAACCTAATTTTTCAATGAAAATACATGTAAATGCATATTTTAATTTGGTTTTTACTTTTAATCAATCTGTTTTCAATAATAGTTTTTGATATTGTCGAAAATAAAGGTACTTTACTTTTGGACAGAATTCATATTTTTTGACAAGCCCCGTATACGGCCAGAAAATGTTGGTATCTGATTATTGTATTTTAGATCTTATGAAGAATTTTTTTTCTAAAATTAATGATATAAAAGTTTTTCATATGGTTACAACTCACGGAGACATACATAATATATATATATATATATATATATATATATATATATATATATTTAACATTTCAATGTTGAATATTAATCTATTATTAATATCAAATTGGTTAGTTAATTTCAATGAATGTCATTTTCAAATTTCTCCTAAAGCATATGAGATGGTACTCATCCTTCCAACCTAAATATCATAAACGATTACAATCCGCACTCGAATTAATCTGAACGGTCTGCAATATTCATAACTATATCTCTTTTGCATTTTCTTCAATGGCATTATATTCAAAAATTTTGAATACATTTGATTAGGAGATGGTTAAAAATGGCCGGTCATTTAATTCAGAATTTTATCTTCTAAAAAATGAAACAAACATTTCATAAATCTTTAATGTAGCTATGTAATTCTTTCGAAATCGTTGCTGGGGTAATCTATTTCAACAGTTTGATGTATAATCTAATATTATGATGAACACTCAGTTTCATTTGAAAATTCTAAATATTGCTTCTTCCTCCCTCTTTATTGTTCAGTGTCGATTACGCTGGCATTTATTACCTCCCGCAGTGTCTCATCTAAATATAGAACGGTCACATACAATACATTTACCATATCCTGTGTGTCTTGCAGATATTATTAATTTCTACGAAATCTCATTGTTAGTCTGCATTCCCGTTCAAACTGCTCTCGTGGTATATCTACTTGTAATCGATATTTCAACCGCTCAAATATGATTGAAAATAAGTGAATCAATCTATTGAAGAAGCCTCAGTGAACATTTTATTTATCTGGAAAAAGTCCCATATAGTGGAATTTATTTATGCAGGAAGCTAAAATTAAGTTCAAATTTTTTCTATGTAATATTCCTTCAGTTGACTGTTGCAGTTTTACTTACTAGTCCCACTTTATTTTATAATATTAGTAGTTTATAATTTTAAATACTAAACTATTGAATAAATGTTAGAACGTTATGTAATTATATTTTGTGTTGAATGTTTAAAATCGGACTATAAAAAAGTACTTTTCGTGTTATATTATATTTTCGTACATTTTCTATATGCATATTCAATTGACTGGTATAATAAAGCACTTTCTGTTTTATAAAGTACCTACTATATTTTCATACATTTACTATATAGTACGTTTCATAACTTTCGCAATTTAAAAAAGACGTCCTATATGTTATTTGAATAAATAAGTTGCGTGTTTGATGCACTTTAGTTGAATAATTTTTTACATGTTTATATATATATATATATATATATATATATATATATATATATATATATAGAATATAGAAGTATATAACACAAATAGTAGGTACTAATTTATATTACTGCGCCGATTAAAAAAAATACCTATATATATATATATATTTAAAATTCGGCTCGGTAATATAAATTAGTACTATTTGTGTTATATACTTCTATATTTTCAGACATTTTCTTCATTTTAGTTAATTGAGTTTATAAGTTCCGTGTTTGTGGCGTTTCATTAGAATAATTTTTTTCTGTTACATTACATGTTTAGATTCGGCTGAGTAGTATAAAGAAGTACTTTTTGTGTTCTATATTTTTATGTTGTCATTAGTTATTTGAGGCGTTTCAATAGAATAATTTATTGCGTTACTTGTTAAAAATCGGCTAAATGGCATCAATAAATACTTTTTGTGTAATAAAAAATTATATTTTTATATATTTAATATATACCGGTTTCGAAATGGACATCCTGAAGGCTTATCTGTTTTTCATTTATATGATAATCCCTTAGCCGCATGAAATTGTTCTCTTCCTTGGAAGGTGCAAGTTGGCTAGGTTTTTGAAAGACATATACTCTCAGACTGTTCGAATCTACTTTCAATTCTTCTACATTAATGCTTGAACATCAGTTAGCTTTCTACAAGACAGTTCAAATGCTTATCTACAATGAATATCTTGTTTGGTAAATTTTCTGAATCAAAAATTCGGAAATAAACTACTACGAATAATACTTGAATATCTATGTTTCAAATTCATTACTTAACATTATAAATTGCATTTGTTAATTGCAGTCGAACCCTTTTGCAAGTTATATCACTAAACTGAATTCGTGAATATGGATGTCGCAATAAAAATCATAATTTTGAAATGATAAAATTGAAGCGTAATACTTAATGGTCTTTGTGTTCAAACAGTAAGTTTGTGAACACTATATTTTGGTATTGCTGAGAGTATGCTAATAAAACCTTCAGTACTGGAACAATTTTAATTCATTTTTATTTTACTCACAAAAGTTCCACAAATGGGAAAATATCTCTTTGAATTGAAAAACCACATTCCTGCGCAATACCATTACAATTTCATGAAAGAAAATGTGAATACCCAGTCCATATAATACTTATAAAATTCCAGAACTTCCTCTAGAAGTATCAAGATGAAATTCCTTGGAGGATTAGATGGTTGAAAAAGACCAATTAATTTTGCCGGTACTCGATAAATAATACAACGAACTCGTTACTTATACGAGAAATTACCTTCGGTATATTATCTATAGAGGAACTAATTCATATCTACAGAATTATGCGTAAAATTCTATACCGATTCAAATGTTGAAGAACTTTGAACAATATACTTTCGAAGAAAAATCATACTGGCGTTTTAATCTACAACCAATTCAAACAATAATCAACTTGTTTTGCTATATGAACCACATATTTTGCCAAGCGAATAAAATACTTCAATTCTGCTCTGGAATGATCTAGTATTGGACAGTTACTGAACTTATTCAAATAGCGTGGAAAAGGAAATTGATAGAAACCCGAAATCGGCGTTTAATTATTTGCGTCAGAATTTCGATTATAATTTTTCGGATAATTTCGACTTTCAATTGATTGTATAAAAACAATAAATTCAATAAAAGGTAGTTATGTTTTAAAATTATATGAATGACATGTTAAACTCAAGTTCTTTCTATGAAATTATGCGTTAAAATATGCAGAATATTGAAGATATGTCGGAAAAGAAAATAATTTGTCGGATTTTTCTAGAATTGTTTTTATTATGTTGAAAAATATGTTGTTATTATATAAAAAAATTATATTCAATGAGAAGTAGTTATATTGTAAAATCATTTAAACGAGAAGTAAACCTCGAATAGGCTCTTGCACCGTATATTATTCAACTAAGTTTGATGTGAACCGAGTTTAATTTGACATTTTCGCTTGCACCAAAATATAAACGGTGTTTAAGCCATCTTAAACCCCGCATAAACCAAGTTTAGTTAAACGACGTTTTATAATAAAACGGTGCAAGATCCTGCATATCTTTCAAAGAAATTATGCATTAAATATATGTCGAAATTGAAAATTACTCAACCGATTCTTCTAGAATTGTTCTTTAATTGTATAGAAACATTATTTTTTATGAAAATAAGTTACGTTGTAAAATCATATGAATAAAAAGTTGACCTCAAAATTTTCAAGGTTATTACCGGACCGATCCTCCTGAAATTTTTTTTATTCAATGAATTTACCTAGTGTGACTATTCAACAAAAAAAACATTCGTGTAATGTCCCAATTATAACGTTTTCCTTAGGATACAACTACCGATTTTGATGAGATTCAAATAAATATAATAACAAAATATTTGCTATTTTTTGCGTACAATTGTTAGGCATACTGCACGTTTCAATTCAATTCACCTCCTTATTCTAAAGTACACCTGTGCAACGCAAAAAAAAAACATTCAGTATATGATGTGTAGTGAGCCGTTGCGAAGCATCCTGTCTGCAAGGAACAAGAATGCGACCGGACCGAGTCCTTCTCAATCATTGGACGTTCCAGTCCGACGGTCAGATAATATTTCAAAAATATAATGCGCGCACCCGGAATAGTTGCGTCGAAAAAACACGTCCAAGTCCTGGGAATCACCTCGTTAGGTATTTTTTCATTATGCAACTATTCCTTGATGTGCGAGAAAGGTGACTTCCTTACGTCTCGTAATATCGAATTGGAAGTTTAGAACTTGTCGTTATTAATTACATCTTTGCGGAATATGTGTAGTAGTTAATTTGCCCTAATCACATTTCTCAGTTAAGTTGTGTCGGAGGCATGACATGAATATTAGTAAAGACAAGAGACTTGAGCGACAATCAAAATTGATTTTATTCAGTAATTTCTCCGAAATTTGACTGTATCGAAAAGTCAACAGTGATGCGCGGGAGTGATTTTTAAATGCGTTTTATATCCGCCTAGATTTCTGAGGTTTTTCCAATGTATGATACCTACATTTTCACCCTTGTACCATAGGTCCTAAGAGTCACGATTAAGGAGATATTTTTCCCCTCAAATTACCCATTATTCCGTCTTTAAAACCTCTTAGGCTTTTTGTGGTAAAAACACAATTTTTAGGTAGTTGATGGAATCCGTCGTTACTACGTGATAATTTAACATGATGAACAAAACTAAATTTTAATTTACTACGTTTATTATCACAAAATATTTTCAAAAATATAACACTGCGATTGCAATTTCGGTCACTAGACCATCATCGGGCAGATTGAGTTAAGAACCCAATACAGAATTATAGATTTGCCCTTACGGGTGGGAAAGAATTATTGCAAGTACCTAAATAGACAAGAGGAACATATTTCAAGAAGGGCTAATCGAGTGAATTTCCCAAATTGGTACAATACAATGTTCTTAGAAAAATCGTTATTGTTTGAATACACTAAATATAGGAGAATATATCAGGTCAATCTGGTCGTTCAGCAAGATATCTTTTGCATTATGACTGAGTTTAAAAATTTCTAATGATTCTAAGTAAGTAAGTTTGGTTCCTTTCGGTATCTTTTGCATGATTTTAAAATTATCTATTCGTGGAAATGGGTGGTGGTTTTCACGGCAATGATTTGAAAACGTTGAATCCGTTTTATTTTTCAAAAAACATTGTTTTTGTTCTTTAAATCTTGTCTTGAACGATCGACCAGTCTGACCTATATATATACTCCTTTACATACAGGACAAATCAACTTATAAACTCCTGAACTTTCAAATTTTGAAGTGATATCTTTGGCATTGAATAAAAATCCTGAGAGGTTTGAAAGCAATTTTAATATTACATTTAGGTATGACATTAGCAACTTTTTCTGTTAGAGGACCAAAATATGTTAAAGATGTGAATTTTTCCGATTTTTCTACTTTTAATTGAGGATAATATGCTGTTGTACGCTAGTTGACTACGTTTCTTGTTTGTCATTTTATCTATCAAACTTGTATGAAAACCATTATCTGAAGCAATTATTTTTATAGTCGAAATGTCTTTTGCTAAATTTGTTACAGATAATGGAATTGAAAACGCTCTGCGGATCATTGAATTAAAAGCTGAATGTTTATGGGAAAGAGGATTATTTGAATCCGACGGAATACATATATCCGTGAAAGTTGGTTCTCTGTATATATCGAAACTCAAAGTATTATTATTATGAAAGTTAAATCCAAGAAGTTTATCTGTCGATCCAATTCTTTTTTAATTTTGAATTTTATGTTTGATAGGAATATATGATGAAAGATATCTTGCTGAACGACCAGATTGACCTGATATCTTCTGCTATATTTAGTGTATTCAAACAATAACGATTTTTCTAAGAACATTGTATTGTACCAATTTGGGAAATTCACTCGATTAGCCCTTCTTGAATTATGTTCCTCTTGTCTATTTAGGTACCTGCAATAATTCTTTCCCACCCGTAAGCGCAAATCTATAATTCTGTATTCGGTTCTTAACTCAATCTGCCCGATGATGGTCTAGTGACCGAAATTGCAATCGCAGTGTTATATTTTTCAAAATATTTTGTGATAATAAACGTAGTAAATTCAAATTTAGTTTTGTTCAACATTTTTTAGGATTCCGTACCCAAAGGCTAAAAACGGGTTCCTTTTACTAAGACTTCGCTGTCCGTCCGTCTGTCTGTCACCAGGCTGTATCTCAAGAAGCGCGAAAGCTAGACAGTTGAAATTTTCACATATGTATTTCTGTTGCCGCTATAGAAACAAAATGAAATAAATATTTAAGGGGGACTCCCATACAACAAACGCGTTTTTTTTGCCCTTTTTTGCTCGATATCAATAATGGCAACAGGTAGGCACTTGAAATATTCACAAAATACTCAGATGTATTTTTATTTTAATGATGAATAATAAAATTAAAATTAAATAAATATTTAAGGGGGGGCATAGTCAATGATACGGAACCCTTCGTGCGCGAGTCCGACTCGCACTTTGCCGGTTTTATTAAAAAATATTCTGTTATGTATGTTCGTTCAAATAATCAATAAGTTTTATTCCAATTGACAGTACCAAAGGATTTTTACTATTTTTTACAAATATTACATATTTTACTAAAACTACAAAATTTAATGCTGAAAAAAGTAACAACAATTGAGAGATTCATTTTCTTTCAAAAACTTTGCCTCTTGATAACATTTCTAACGGTATCCTGCACATTGATTAAAAAATATTTCTGTTTCAAATTACGGATATTCCGTCAGAAGGACGGAAATCGTTCGGAATTGATGAGAAAAACAATTTTATTTTTATGATTGTTTATTTGGGCAAAATATAAACTATTAACGATTATTTAATATGTAATTGTTCTCTAGTTATAAATTTTGTTCGATCTGCTGTCCCCTGTTTCTAATGCATGCCCGAAACCTCTTTCTTACTTTAACCGTTACGGTAGCTTAAAACTTTGGGAAGGTGAGAGAACGGAAACTTTTTGAACTGGTGGCAAACGATGTGGAAATCATGATATGAACAACATATCTGACATTCAGATTCCCTAAGCTTTTGGGAGGGTGTATGGGCACCCCCAAACCCTCTTAAAATGGAGAAAAAATGAGAAAATTTGCAACAAAAAATTTGAATATTGATTAAGTTAATGTTACGGCAGTGCTTGATGTCATGAATTTTTTTCTAACTCGGTATTTTCATATAGAGATATCCTGTTTTTTCCGTTGTTTTCACACCTCCGCAACATTTGCAGATTGAGTTAAATGTTTGAAATTTGGTACATAGATTGCGTTGATGTTAGAAAATAATCCTTTGGGGATTTCAACTCTTTGCCTTGACCGCCGCCATTTTGATGTAGAGGTTTCTTCCATTTTCGTGGTTTTTAATGTTATATTCACCTCCACAACCCCTCCAAATCTACTCAAGTTTTTTGAGAATTTGTATGTTAAAAAGAACAAGATTGAGTTCAAGAAACGATCTCAGTGACGAAGCTCTGATGCTCACGCGTTGTTTTTATCTCTACCCCAATACCTACAAAAGTAATTGAAAGTTGTGGCACTTATATAAAATGAAATGCGCTGAGCGTACGCGATAAATTATAATCAAAAACATAGTAGCATCGAAAAGATATAAAAGTTTTACTTTACAACGGAGCGAGATATAAAACTATTCGCATCAAAGAACAACTTCCAAGAAATAGTAATATTACTTGGCGAATTCTCAAACTCCATATTATATAATATACGAGAGAGAGATACGAGTATATACATTCGGAAATGGTCTCCTCTTTAGTATGATCGATATCCGGCAAAAATATTGAAAGGGCACTCGTGTGGTTTTTAATTGCATTATTAAAAACCATGAAATTGGGTTCGATTCATCATAAAAGTTGAGGCTGTTCATAAATAAATTTTGGTGTCTATCGTGAATTGGAATAAGTTCATTTCACTGAAATTAATGTATTGAGTAGATATAAGATGCAATTCAGATTTGTATTATTCAAAAAAAAAATCACTAATAACCCCAGAATAAATTCCAAATTGAGAAGATTTTAATGTCCGCACACAAAATACAATATGAAACAATCAGTGCTAGTGAATTGTGAAAATTCAGTAAAACTTTTATATTTTTTATCGAAGTAAGTGTAATTATGAAACTATCCAAAGCGTTATATAGTCCATTTTGCTCAAAACATCATAATTTCTCGCTTCTTTGCGACGATATAAATAAAATTTCGATTCAATTCAGGATTTTAATTAACTGATTTTTGGAATTTGAAATAAGTTTTAAATTGCTATAAGAACAAGTCGCCTACCAAATCTATCATCAGAAAATTAAAATAAAAAGAACCATTTATTTTAAAACCAAGTTAAGAACATTTAAAATATAATAGAAGACTAATGCATCTTGAATTCAGAAACATTTTTTGTTTACTAACAAATAATATAAAGATAATGAACTTTAGCAAACAAGAATAGTTCATATAATACCAAACCAAGAAATACAATAATTAACTGAAAGTCAGAAAACAAATTATTTTTAAAGAAACATTGGTATTATATTATAATATATATATATATATATATATATATATATATATATATATATATATATATATATAATAATAATAAATCGTAAATTTACCAAAACATAAATACAAATCTGTGTAAGAAGTTAATATTATATTTGTAGAGAAAAACCAATGTTTCGGACTTTAGAATGTAGTAAACTAAAAGTCGAAAACAATCTTTCGACAGATGCTGAAGAAGCTGTAACAGATATAAATTATTGAATGATGGGAAAAACTTTTTAAATAACATTGATATTTCCACCAATTCAAAGAAAAAATAATTTCAAATTTGATTTGATGAAAAAATCAGCATAACCATAAAATGAAAAGATCTTGAGTAAATCAAAAAGAAAGTGATTCAATAAAAAAAATATCATGATTCAACTCTGAGCATTTAGTCGACATAGTTAAAAATCAATTTGCCATACACCTTTATCTTTCAACTGTTTCATCATGTAACCATGCTGATTTTCTCTTTGTCTCAGACAGTTGACTCATATGGCGATTCAGCATCTTTTCTCAATAAAGACATACATCATACATTCGTGCTATATGCCGAACAGTTTTATAGAGATGAAAGCAATTTTGCTTTATCATCATGTATTCCACCCCTTATGTAAAACGGCATGGGTCAAGCTCACTGCCTGGTAGTTTTATTAAATTTCTATAGAGTTGCTTCTATTCATTCGACCTGAGGTCATATTTCCTCAACTAAATTTTATTGTATATTGCATCATTTATTGGAAACTTGCTAAACTAATATGAAATAATCCAATTTCTGTAACTTATAAAATGTATATTACTGCTAAAAATAAATCCGTACTTGTACAAAAATAAATTTATTGTTTATAAGTGGTCTCGTTAATTGGAAACGTTCCTAACATTAACTATACCTACATGAGTGCATATAACGATACATTCAATTATAACAAAAAATTAAATTGGTGAAATTTCACGATCTTACTTGACAATTGTTTCGGGTTGCTAGCTCATTATCAAAAGTTTCTTTCAGATTTTTGATAATAGGCTAGCAATCCTTCTTGCAAATTTTTAGTTATATATGAAAATTTTGCTGGCTGTTGAATTTGAAACTACCTTTTCTTCAAATAAATATTGAAAGATGTTTCACCAAGAGTGCAGCGAAAGATCTATCAACAATAATAAACTTACTAAATAGTTGATGGAATCCGTCGTTACTACGTGATAATTTAACATGATGAACAAAACTAAATTTGTATTTACTACGTTTATTATCACAAAATATTTTGAAAAATATAACACTGCGATTGCAATTTCGGTCACTAGACCATCATCGGACAGATTGAGTTAAGAACCTAATACATAATTATAGATTTGCGCTTACGGGTGGGAAAGAATTATTGCAGGTACCTAAATAGACAAGAGGATCATATTTCAAGAAGGGCTAATCGAGTGGATTTCCCAAATTGGTACAATACAATGTTCTTTAGAAAAATCGTTACTGTTTAAATACACTAAATATGGGAGAAGACATCAAGTCAATCTGGTCGTTCAGCAAGATATCTTTTGCATTAAGATTGAGTTTAAAATTTTCTAATGATTCTAAGTAAGTAAGTTTGGTTCCTTTCGGTAATTTGTGCATGATTTGAAAATTATCTATTCGTGGAAATGGGTGGTGGTTTTCACGGCAATGATTTGAAAACGTTGAATCCGTTTTATTTTTCAAAAAAGATTGTTGGTGTTCTTTAAATCTTGTCTTGAACGATCGACCAGTCTGACCTATATACACTCCTTCACATACAGGACAAATCAACTTATAAACTCCTGAACTTTCAAATTTTGAAGTGATATCTTTGGCATTGAACAATATATAGAAAATCAACTTTCACGGATATATGTACTCCGTCGGATTCAAATCATCCTCTTTTCCATAAACATTCAGCTTTTAATTCAATGATCCACAGAGCGTTTTCAATTCCATGATCCGTAACAAATTTAGCAAAAGAAATTTCGACTATAAAAATAATTTTCAAATAATGGTTTTCATACAAGTTTGATACATAAAATGACAAATAAGAAACGTAGTCAACTAGCGTACAACAGCATATATCCTCAATTAAAATTAGAAAAATCGGAAAAATTCACACCTTTAACATATTTTGGTCCTCTAACGAAAAAAGTCCTACTGTCATACCTAAATGTAATAAATTAAAATGCTTTCAAATCTAAGACAAAACTCTCAGGATTTTTATTCAATGCCAAAGATATCACTTCAAAATTTGATAGTTCAGGAGTTTATAAGTTGATTTGTCCTGTATGAGAAGGAGTGTATATAGGTCAGACTGGTCGATCGTTCCACCAACAATCTTTTTTGAAAAATAAAACGGATTCCATGTTTACAAATCATTGCCGTGAAAACCACCACCCATTTCCACAAATAGATAATTTTCAAATCATGCACAAATTACCAAAAGGAACCAAACTTACTTAATTAGAATCATTAGAAATTTTTAAACTCAATCTTAATGCAAAAGATATCTTGCTGAAAGACCAGATTGACTTGATGTCTTCTCCTATATTTAGTGTATTTAAACAGTAACGATTTTTCTAAAGAAAATTGTATTGTACCAATTTGGGAAATCCGCTCGATTAGCCCTTCCTGAAATATGTTCCTCTTGTCTATTTAGGTACCTGCAATAATTCTTTCCCACCCGTAAGCGCAAATCTATAATTATGTAATCATTTCCTAACTCAATCTGCCCGATGATGGTCTAGCGACCGAAATTGCAATCGCAGTGTTATATTTTTCAAAATATTTTGTGATACTAAACGTAGTAAATACAAATTTAGTTTTGTTCATCAATAAACTTACTCATTCCTTTGTTTTTGTTGTTGTAAACCTCGTTGTATCATATCAGACAGGCGTCTGATATTGATTACTGACGAGTTACTTCATCATCCGAAGAATTTTCTATCGCCATCACTGATTGAAGATTTGTTTTTCATCTCAAAAAGTCTGAATGTTCAAGATTTCTTGTTTCCTATACTACTATCAAAAACTTGAATCGTATGGAAAATTCGCAAAAACTGTTTACGTTAGAGGCAACTGGATCTCAGTATAATGACTAATGGCATTTTGTATCAACAATTTTCTACGGCTGATAAATATTCAGACCTTCTCTTATATCCTTAGTTACTGAATTCCCACAGAGTAACTGTTTATGAAGAGAGCATGTTAGTGAGCTAGGTTGTCACTATGTCGAAAATATTAAGAAAGAATTCTCTTGGAAATTAATGAAATAGACTAGTTTTATTTGTTTCTTTTCATTGATTTAGGTTTTGGCACTTTGGCATCTGCAGCGGCCTTCATCAGACCAAATGGGTTAAAATTTAGTGTCTAAGGTAGTTCATGTAGCAGGACTATCAAAATTTGGCCTTCTAGGGCTCATTGGAGGTATACGGAGCTGAACAAATCGGGTTTTGAAGTATTAGCATTCCCAAACCTCTCCCAAATTGTATTAGAGTGTTGAAAATTTGTACGTGGCATGAGGGATGTGTCTCTTGGCGGTATATTCTTTTTAGTCGTATTTTGCCATAAAATACATACTACTGCAGTGTTTTGAAGAAAAGCGGTCAGGTGTGGTAGTAGTTTTTTCAAATCCGTTTTAGACCTCCTGGACCACGATTTTCGAAAAAATTTTCATGTTTCGTATCTGGGATTGTTTTCATTGCACAACGAAAGTTTCTAAATTTGGGTAAATTTCTGCAACCGCCGCCATTTTTTACGTAGATATTTCTTGTTTTTTCGTGGGTTTTGAAAATTTTGGAACTTCACAGCTTCTGCAGATTGAGTTAGAGGGTTGAAGTTTGGTACGTAGGTATATTGAGTTTATGTTGACTTAACATCCTTCCTGGGTTTCAACTGTTTTTTCAATCGCGCTTCATTTCGTGGTAACTAGTCCGTTTGAATTGCACCTCGATCTAATTTCGCAATCAGTACACGATGCATTTCGCAATTTTTTTTTTATGGTAGAAGGTTGAAATTGGGTAGGTGGATTGAGTTGATGTTAAGGTATATTTCTTTGTTAGTTTCAACATTTTTTCTCGAACACGATGCACTTCGCGATTATATTATAAATTAATTATTTTCTTCTTTTTAATTCGAAAGAATTGCATCTCGACGCTACGCATTTAGCGCGAAAAATTTGACCTCCTGCTCGAAAGTTTTTTCTCTAACCGCCGCCATTTTTATGTGAATTTCTTGTATTTTTTCGTGGTTTTTGAGATTTTGCGCACCCCACAACTTCTGCATATTAGGGTCTACTTTTGGTTCGTGGATTAGGTTGACGTTAATAAAATAAACTTTTTTTCATATTTTTTGTTGTTGTTTTTGAGGTTTTACGCACATCTACAGCCACTCCAAACAGAACAAAAATTTAAGGAAAATAGAACCTTAAAGATGAAGCTCTGCAACACACGAGTTTTTTTAAAACATGCAAACAATGAAAATTTCTTTCATTCATTTAGATTAGAGTAATATGTCCAAATCGTTTCGTTTCGTATGAGACCTTTCAGAAACATCCATTTCATGAATATCCTTTCCTAAAATCATCCGGAGTGGAATTGATTTAATTCCTTTCTCATATAACATATCAGACATTTAGCATAGAGTTATTCAGGAGTTATCTAGAATTCCTCGTAGATAAGCTATCTTTTGAGGTTCAATATTAACGGCTTCTGAAAAGGAATCTGCAAAAGGTTTAGATATACCTACCTACAATGCAGATCAAATTAGGGAACGTACCCAAACTACGTGACCTATTTTTTACAAATTTTTATGAGGCGGTGAACCATCATGTTCGAAGAACTGATTTTGTGTCTCAACTAAGGGTGGATTGTCCATGAATTCCTCAATAATTTACTGATTCAAAATTTCGTAGTACCGTTGGTTATTATGATATATATGATACGTTAAAACACGACAGCCACGTAAATTTTATACTTTGTGAATTCAGTTTCAAATATTCGTATTCATAATGCAGTTCAGAATGTTATAAAGAGATGTAATTTATGTATCAACCACAATGAACATAAGTTTGAACATTTATTGTAATTTGTATTGTTGTTTATAATTGTAATGTGTTATAAAAAAAAATTATGTAAATATCTAATATTTTGGTCTTGGCTTGTTTAATGATTCACAATTAATTAGATTTTCTTTCAATCAGTTGAAAATAGATTTATTAGGTTGTCTTCTTCCTGGATAACCATTGAAATATATCTCAGATGTAATATCATAACTGTTTTTAGGAATCAAATTTGATTAACATGTTTTTACGATTAAATCAGTTAGTTGATATTATGATGGAAAGAAATGGACAAGCTATGTCATAGATGTCACCTGCCTACATGGAATAGGTACATATAAAAACGCAAAAGGTGATGAACTAAAATATTCTTGCTATTAAAACCTTACACATCAAAAGCAATCTGACATATATCGGAAAAAATCCGATCCAACCAAACCACAGCCAACCATTATTCCCATTTGAAAAAATACATTTCTACCACTGTTTTGTACAGCAAAAAATGCCTAAATTATGTAAAAGTCATTATCTCGTAACTTCACAAACAACCATGATATGCACACTTGTCTTAAAGTGGAAAAATGAAATTTTTGTTTATAACTCGAAAACTAAAGAAGACAGCGAATTTTGGGTTTCGCCAGTGAATTTGTCTCGACAAAAGAGATTGAGTATGCGCCCTCCATTTTTTTTACCTTCTATAGTTACTGAGATACTCCATACAAACATCGAAAATTGGCTACCCTGTACATACCTATAATTTACAGCTGAAAAAATATTATCAAGAAGAAAAAACATATGTACCAGGAACTTGATTTACTAAAACAAAAGTATTTTTTTCTTTTATTCACATTTATCTTTTATCTCAATCATGTTCAACGAACACGTTTCCAGAGGACATTGACTACGTGACAAAAACCTAACCCCTACCCCCGCCCCTGTGACCAATCGTAGTATTTTGAAGAACCCCCCCCCCCTGAACGGGTCACGTAGTTTGGGTATGTTCTCTTATCTACTTGAACATTTCTCAAAGGCTATAAGTGATCCGTTGAATAAGTGCAAATATCCATGAACCATTCCTGAATACTGGTATGTCTTAATGCCAACATGATTAGTGGACAAAGAGTAACAATATTTTTTGATTCAACATGCATCATTAATCATAACTAAGGTTATATTGTTTTAAATCGCACTTTCTCCGAAAATAATAGACTATTGCACTGTATGGAAAGTCAACACTGAGGTAAGCGAGTTCTTTTCAAATCCCATGTAGAGACATTAGACCACGATTTTTGAGATTTTTTGGTGTCTGACAGAGTTTAATTCCGTGATTTCTATTGTTCTTCCGTAAACTTTGTATATAAAATTTTTTGGATACCCGTCAGAATTTCAAATGATTTTATATAAATAACAAAGTTCACACAAACTTTGTTTCCTACGTATTGCAACAAAATATGGTTAATTTTCTCGTAACTATCGAATAATCTCGAATTTCCAGAGCCTTTTGGAGCTACATACATATAAATTTGTAGTATCTCACCTCAATTATAATGTTGAATTCTCTATATCATTGGACATTTGTCCAATGATAACCGTCCACTTGGACGGTTCGATATTCAAAGAGCAGTCGCTGAGACGATAATAACTTGCATACCTACTTAGATTATTATTCCAAAAATATATTTTACGCCACTGGCTTCTCCACTCTGTAGGTTTCAACAAATCAGTGCGTTTTGCTTCTCTGTGATTATTTGGCGCATACAGTACATTGCACTTGTACCTAATTGTAATATAAATTTCTCTAATGAGGCAACAGATACGCAAATTTTAGTACCACTCTGACAGTCTCTGTAATCTTTGAAATAATGTAAATTTCTTTCTGAATTCGGGCCGGTGATACATACTATGTACTTGAATTATAAACATATTTTGATAATGCCATGTTCAAGTTTTTTGTATGAGCCATGTCTTGGTATAGACATGAAATATTTTCTCTGGACTTTATTATATCGTACACTTGTCAGTTTATTTCGAGTATATAAATGCACTCAATAATTTATTATGGATCACCCCACATACATTCGAAATTTGAAAAAAGCTTTCCACATCGTATATTTATTTTACTATAATTTAACAAAACTTTCACTACAAACAGAATCAGTATCCAATCTAAATTCCATGAATTTTGATAAGATTCCTGCTTCGAACCATATATCTAATATCAGTAGTATTTGATATATGCTTTCAACGCCCTTCATGAATAAGAAAGCATTCAAGTAACATAACCTATTTTCAATCGTCGTAGAAGAGAAATTTTGTCCAAGGAACCAACTCACCTTAATGCCTAAACAAAGATCGTTGAAGGTATATAATCCGGAGTTCATAGCATTTTGTCAGTCAAGTCTCAGCTATAGTCAACAGATCATTAACAAGCGAAGTGCTCGAAACCCGGGCAACGTCGGGTTTCGTAGTTAGTCTAATATGAATGCTTATAATTCTCTTTCAATACTATTATAGTAAAGAAATCTACGTTTTCTGAATATGAATATATGAGTACATAAATGTTCGACGCTAATCAGCACTGATGGATATCGATGTTTTTTAAAAAATCATTGGACCTATAGTTTAACGCCAGTTCCGAACAGGTGGCTTCATACAATAGTCATTGCCCAAATATATAAATGTATATATATATATATATATATATATATATATATATATATATATATATATATATATATATATATATATATATATATATATATATATATATATATATATATATATATATATATATATATATATATATATATATATATATATTATTATTATTATTATATATATATATATATATATATACACACCTAAATGCCCGGGTTTCGAATCCGGTACCGACTGTGAC
Organism: Cynegetis impunctata; assembly: GCA_030704885.1. NCBI lineage: Eukaryota > Metazoa > Arthropoda > Insecta > Coleoptera > Coccinellidae > Cynegetis > Cynegetis impunctata. The sequence continues at coordinate 445,612 of JARQZK010003638.1, forward strand.
CTAGACCATTCGCTCAACCGTCTAAAACTCTATACTCTAGTGCTGGAACACGGCGGATGATGTCGTTGGTTTCTTTGATTATCATTCAAATTTTATATTAGTAACAAAATGCTAGAGATATATCCTAAAAGTATGGCGTATCTAGTGCAGACTGATAAAATGAAATAACAAGATTTATTGATGCTGAAATAAATTATTGAAGATTTCATGATAGTACTTGACATCATGCCACAAATATGGTATTCTAGTTAGAAACAAAAGGTACAACTTTCAAATTTATGTCTGTTTTTCGACTTACTACCGGGGTATTAGTTCTAGTTTGTATAACGGTAACAATAAAAAATAGAATCAACAAATTTATAATAATGATGAGTAATTTTGTAAATAGTGATGATATTCGAAAAGTAATGTACATTATGGAAATGTCGCAAGTTTTACATTTAATAAATAAGCTTACATCATACCAAGTTCGAAAAAAAATACTATTAAAATTATTCAGTACTTTTCTCTAGACTCATCAATAATTTCTTTCGAAATAATTCTCATGTTACCCATCGTATTATACATGTTTTAACGTTTCTTCTTTCATTCTATAGTATGGCTCGGATGAATTCACCCACGATACATCCCCCCGGTACTCATCACCAGGAAGTGGAACGGCTACTGCTGGATATTATTTGGGACCTGAAGGAGCGACAGGAACTACCTTAGGAGACTGGCCCACATCAGGACCCGGATATGGCCCCTCGTTCCAGACATACGAAGCTTATGGCATCATTCCCGAAACAGACCCTAGTAATGCGGCGCCTGGTCAAGGTTTGCCACCTATGTCTTCTCTTCGGCCCAATGGAACTCCAACAACATCGATTTCTGGACCACCAAATAATGCAGCTTTTGTGCCAAGCAATCACACAGATTCAGTGGCCAAAACTTTAGCTGGTGTAAGTTAAAAGCTCACTGAAAATAATTCAATATAGACCATATATGATTGAACAAATTCAAATTGCGTATTTTATCGGCCAATATAAAAATTACAAAGAATTTAATTATGTAGTTTTAGATGTAATCAAAGCATTAATTCAAATTCATCTTCTGATATTTGGTCTAATGATCGACTCTCAATGAGATCGGGATGGAAGTTATAAAATATCCAACAATCCTGCAAACGAACAATAATGAAACAATGTTTAAGGAAGTTAAGAACATTATTACCAAATTAATAATCAATTTTATTAGGTGAAAGTTACATCGAAACTTCTTAATTATGTACTTTGATAAAATAATTATTTCACTCTAAAATATCGGATAAACATTTTTGTCTTTTTTATCAAGCAATGAAAATGTTAATTTTGTAATTTTATTACAATCAAACAATAATGAAATTATTCAACTTTGGAAAATTTCTAACAAAAACCTGAAGAAATATAAAGGAACGCCATTAATGGAAAAACTATTAAGACTCTGAAGGAATATTCTGGTGAAACTCATTTTTATATGAAGCTATTAAAGAATATTTCAAAAATCGTAAAAAATGAGATTAGTTTATATACAGAGGTTTGTGCTCATGCTATTCAATTAGATTTTATTTATTTGTTAAAATATGTTATATGTGTTCTGTAATGAAATAATAATGATACTGCATATTTTGAATCTTAATTTTAGACGATTACGCCATATCAAATTTGGCACCAGTGTGGGGCCTTAACAGGTTGTATCAAAATTTTTTATCTCCAATCTTGAGCTGTAATGCAGATAACAATTTTCAGTAATTCACTCAACTTTTACCAATTCAAGTAGATAAGTGAATGCATCAACTTCTGGGAAAATTCTCTCAATATCAAGTACAATTTATGTACCAATCAATTCTATATTCATCTTAATACTTTTAATTTATTTTAATTTTTAGTTTTGATTTTTTGCCTCCTGAACGTTAAAAATAATGAAATAAGCTACCAAATTGTTTTACAATAAATGTATATACGTTGAGAAGAAATCGCATTTTAACAACTTTCCATAAATATTTTTATTGGGAAATGAACTAAAGTTTTTTTTCAATAATAACACAAATTGTTGATTAACATTTAATTGCAATAGCTAATCACTAAATTATAGAGCATTTATTCAGGTATTACAATAAAAATTATATTCAACTGTAAAGCCATTGAAACATTCAATTGATATAAACAACCGGCTCATATCGTTTAGTCAATCAAAAGAATTAAGATTTTCTCCTTAAATATATTATTATTAGATCGAAAAATCAACATGGATATGTTTACTAGTTCGAAATTCATTATTTCAATGTTAATATCGTTGTATCAATAATATTCATACCTTTTACTTATTCATGATTCCCGATCTACTCAGTGAGTGCATATTAATCAATATGCTCGCTGACTTGTAGATACACTTTGTAGAGCTAGGCATAATGGTCAAATTTTGTTTTTTTTTGCATAATTCACAATGTAGACGTACTTCACTTCCTTTAATTTTCAGGTATACCCCATTCCCGAGCAGGTCAGTGCAAGTAGTTACAGTTCAGCACCTTCTACTCCGGTCAGTTCTCCGCCCCCCCTAGCACCCACACCTTGGTTGGGAAATCACAACACACCCCACTCTCCACATTACTCTCAAACAGTATCTGTCAATAATAGTACAACTGCTCAAGGACTCCATATGGTAAGTTTTTAGTATTCTTCCAAAAGTATCAATTGAATGACATTTTACACTTTTTGAATCTAAAGCACTGAAAGATGTCAATTATTACTATGATTTATTTACCAAAACTTGAATATTTTGAATTCTGCAAAATATTTATAAAAGAAAATATTTCAATTATAATACATTCAATGCAATCGATTCAGTGTTGAGCAATGAAATATTCTTAATACCCAAAATTCAAACTGTTATTTTTGAAAATGAATCACCGAAGTTGAAGTATTAGATTAGTGTTTTCAGCTTTTTTACTTCATAATTTGTAGTTAGTTTTTTTGTTTGTATGTTTTCTGCATGTGTTTTTTGTTTTTGTGTGAAGCCCCCTGCCCCAGAAGCTCAACGTTTAGACGATGCTATCGTATTTCTAAGGGACCATGCTGAAGTAAATGTAAGTATCTTTTTCCATTTGTCAGAAATTTCCTTGATAATATATTTAAAAATACATCAAAATTAACGTTGCAATTTTCAGGGAACACGAATGGAAGAGAGATTGGACGATGCAATCAATGTACTTAGAAACCATGCAGAATCACAGCTAGGTTTAGGGCAACTTCCTCCTAATTTGGCACCTCATCAACTTACCTCTTTAGGATATGCTGTTCCACCACCACCAGAGCCTCACCTACCTGACCCTATCAAAGTAGAAAGAGCCACATATAACACAAGTGAGTTATATTGCATATTATTTTTTAGTTCTTCATTTTCCACCAAACGAAACAGGTTTTGTAACAATTAACATACAGTTTTATAATATAAAAAATTATTTGAATGGAATTGGCATTTACTTGGTGAAAGTTCATATTCATAACTTTATAAATAAATAAAAAACTAACTTTTCACAGGTTGAAATAAAAATCTATTGAGTAAACGCGTTTCGTCATAACATTGACTTCATCTCGTACTAGATGAAGTCAATGTGATGACGAAACGCGTTTACTCAATAGATTTTTATTTCAACCTGTGAAAAGTTAGTTTTTTATTTCTTTATAAAAAAATTATTTAATTTTGTATTTGTTTATGTGATATTCATTTCCTTTTTATTCATATTTGTAAGTACAGTACTCATTTGCAAGACAGGTTCATTTTTTTGTTAAAAAATTTGTTAAATATTCAAGTTCAAACTTCTATTATAGTGGCTATACCACTAAAAAGCTTTTCATCACACGTCATAAAATTACATTAAAACAAACTACAAAACTTAAAATCAATAATCAAAAACCGTCGGAAATGTGCCTTCTTTAGATGAGTAATTCAAACAAGCTTTACAAATTTAATATCTTACAAACACAGAAATGGGTAATGCATATGAGAATGGGAAACCTAAATGTAATATATTGGCAGGTAGACAATTGTATAAAAGTGGGTAAACATAACGGATACGAAGATTCATATTTAGCTTAAATAGATTCAACAAAAAAGAATTATTAATATCTAATTCATCATTCAATGTGTTATTGGAACTTTCCCTAATATTAATTTCAATTGTTTCTAATAAATTAAGTTTATAGCCTTTATTCTCTGTATGTAATATGTCGAATTCGTTATTGAAGCTATGATTATATTCCAATAACAAATTCGAAATATTACCTGAAAATGCACTTGGTTCTATCAGACATTGTCAGAAATATTACCTATTATATCCTCATGGAGAGCTACATATCATGTTATAGTCAC